>VMDR010000860.1:0-169427 GCA_007922815.1 Macrotus californicus | reverse complement strand
GTTGAGGATTTTAGCATCTAAGTTCATCAGCGATATTGGCCTAAAGTTTTCTTTCTTCGTTATATCTTTATCTGGTTTGGGGATTAGGATGATGTTGGCTTCATAAAAAGAGTTTTGGAGTCTTCCATCTTCTTGAATTTTTTGGAATTATCTGTGAAGGATAGGAGTTAGCTCTCCCTTAAATGCTTTGTAAAATTCTCCCATGAAGCTGTCTGGTCCAGGGCTTTTATGTGTTGGAAGCTCTTTGATTACTGCTTTGATTTCATCAGCTGTTATTGATCTATTCAGTCTTTCCGCTTCTTCTTCATTCAATTTTGGGAAATTATATTTTTCTAGAAATTTGTCCATTTCACTTAGGTTTTCAAATTTCTTGGCATATAGTTCTTCATAGTAATTTCTTACAATCCTTTGTATTTCTGTGGTATCAGTTGTAATCTCTCCTCTTTCATTTCTGATTGTGTTTATTTGTGTCCTCTCTTTTTTTCTTGATGAGCCTGCTTAAAGGCTTCAGACAAGCTTTCTAAGGGAGGTCTAGACAGGGAGCCACTAGACACATCAAATAATAACTCTTCCTTAGAAATGAGGTTTAGTGAGAACTCCCACTCTATTCTCTCTTCAGAAATATAGGCTGTTATTTTTCAAGGCTACTTATGTGTTAGAGAGCAGGGAAATGGGACTAAGGTAAGTTGAAATTCCACAGAGCTCTTTACTGAGACTCAGCTATTTTTCTTGATTAAATGGTTCCTGAATCACTGTAAGACTGTGGTTGATTTCCAAACTTCTAAAAATGTTGATTCTGACAAACTTTGCTATTTTCTTTTTCATTGCTTTTATGGAAGGGAAAATTTTACTCTGCTGGGGTTTTTTTTTTTGTTATTGTTGTTGTTTTTTGTCATTTCTCCTTTTTTCTGGATTTTTTTAATGCTTAAATTGTCTTTAATTTGATGAGTGAAAGGCTTTCACATTGACTTCTCTGTCCTTTTGACCTATGCCTATAAGTTTTTTGCTGATCAGTTTTTCTTCCTGTTAGTTTATAACCTTGAGAATTTCTAGAGTGAAATCTGAAACTGGCCCCCATACAGAGGGGTGAGGAGAAACCAAAGAAAAGGCAGACCACTCCAGATTGGTAGGGGACAGGTTTTATACCCAGGAAAACTTACTTGTATGGTTTGTCTTAGGTAACCACAAATGAGCAGACCTCTGTCCCCACCCACTAGAATCTTAAAAGTTTGTACAGAAGCCTTAAATGGGTTTAGACACATATACTGTCCAGACGTTCTCAACAATACATTACTCTCAAGGCTGCGCCCTTGAAAATGGCTCCCACTGTGCCAACAGTGGACATCCATTCCAAGGACAGGGGAAGGGTGAGGAGTCTGATTGCGCAGGTCCAGCTCACAGGTTGACTGGCAGTCACACCTTCTTAATGACCTCCTCTAACATTTCCTTTCTGGTCCAACTAGATGTTCCAGGCTTTCCCCGCCACAACTGTGGAATCAGCCATTTTTCCCAAAGAGCTTGTGTTGCTTTTAAGTGCCGCATGGAATTCAGAAACCAAGACCTGGATGTCAGTGTACTTATTATTATTTGAGTATCACTAGTGCTAGGGTCTCTCAGTAGACAAATGGGAGTATACATATGCATACACTTCTACATATTTTTAAAACCATGAGTTTATACCAACACTTGCAATTAAATACAACAGAGTTCATTGTGATTTTCTCTTCATTCATCTTTGTAACACCCTTCTCTGCTGGTGAAAAACCCAGTTCCCATTATCCTGAATGTATTGATTTATTACATCAGTCTCCCTATATATAACCAATCTCCTTTTCCACCACCTTCCCCTACCCTGTGTGAATGGTACCTCACTATGCTTGGACACTCACCCCTCCCACCAGGCAGACAGACCCCCATGCTGTTGTCTTTCTTACCTCACTTGGGCTCTCACATCCCAGAGCAGACCATGCCCTCACGTGGAGGCTCTCCTCACCGGGTCTGAACTCTAAAATTCTAGTGGCCTCCATTTGGGAGGCAGGAGAGAAAGAAAGGGAGAAAAACATCCATGTGAGAGAGAAACATTGATGATTGGTTGCCTCCATACACTTCCCAACTGGGGACCAAACCCACAAGCTCAGCATGAACTCTGACCAGGAATCATACAGGTGACCATTCACTTTGTGGGACGATGCCCAACCAACTGAGCCACACTAGTCAGGGCTCCATTTTGAACATGTATTTACTCTGTCCCCTAACAGTCTGTCTATCCATGTACCCCACCCATACTCAGAGCCAGGGTCTGCCTGCCCCCTGATATGGAAGCTGCCATTGCATTGGCTCATTTTATCTCTGAAATGCAGGTCACTAAGGCTTCCTTGCATTCCCCAGTCTAAACTAGCCTTGATGTAAAGCATGTATTTTCATCTGGGTTTTTCTAATTGTCACCACAGAAGTGAGAGTCTTTCAGTTCTTTCTATATTCTAATCAGAAATCTTACCACTTGATACTTCTTTTGTTCTAAATGTTTTTTGGGCATGATTTCAGTTAATCCCCATAACACAGATACTGTTGTCCTCATTGTATCTATGACAAACAGGCTCAGAAATTACTATACCTGCCCATGGTCCATCAGCTTATAAATGTTGAAGCTGGGTTCAAACCATGAAAGCACATCGTTTTTCATTCACCCCTGTGCCCCCAACTCAAACTAGCTCAAAAAATGGGGCAGGAGGTTGATAGTATTGCCTCTCATATTTGGGAAGTCCAAGGAAGAGAGGAAAGGGCCCAAATTCAGGCTTAAAATTTATTTATCTGTCAATCATCTGTCTCCCTCACAATGCAGGCTTCTAGACAAAGGGTTGGCAAACATTTTCTGAAAGAGCCAGATAGCAGATATTTTTTGGCCTTGTTCGCCATACAGTTTCTGCCATGACTACTCAACTCTGCCACTATTACATGAAAACATCATATCAGTGAATGAACAGGGGTATGTTTCATTAAATTACAATTGACCATTGAAAAACACAGGCTTGACTGCATGGGCCCACTTATACATGGATTTTTTTCAAGAAATATCTGTACTATTTTCCCCTGGCTAGTGTGGCTCAATGGATTGAGTGCCAGCCTGTGAAGCAAAGGGTTGCCAATTTGATTACCAGTCAGGGCACATGCCTGGGTTGTAGGCCAGGTCCCCAGCTGGGGGTGTACGAGAGGCAACCACACATTGATGTTTCTTTCCCTCTCTCCCTCCCTTCTCCTCTCTAAAAATAAATAAATAAAATCTTTTAAAAATGTTTTTTAAACTAAATAAATAAATAAATAAATACCTGTACTATTTTGATCCACAGTTGAGAGTCCACAGATGCAGAGGACTATGTGCATTGATCTATGCCAGTTTATATAAGGGCCTTGAGCATCTGTGGATTTCACTATCCACAGAGGATTTTGGAACTAAATCCTGTGGATACCTAAGGGCAACTTAAGTTTTTTGGAGAGTCAAATGTTATACATGGATTTTTTCTGCATGAGAGTCTGGTGGCCCCAACCCCTGCATTGATCAAGTGTCAGCTGTTTTTATAAAAAGAGCTGGGGGCTGGGCTGTTCAGAGGGAGAAGACTGAGTCTATTCTCTTCACTGCTATATCCCCAGTGACAAGAACACTGCCCAGCACGTACTAGGCACTCCACCGGTGTTTATTAAATGAATGACTAAAAGAATTATTATTGCTTGTATGTTCTCTGTGGAGAAGCAGTGACGTAACCAGAGTGACTAGTCTTAGTAGAATAGAGCATGGAAGCGCCAGCTGGGAAATATATCACAGGTCCATATGTTACAGGTTTTTGTTCCTTCATAAGGGGGAAAGAAACAAGTTTTTTGGGCATCTGTTTGGTGCAAAAGATCTGTTCTTTTTTATGACAGCCCTGTGAGGTGGGTTTATGCCATAGACTAAATGTTTGTGTCCTCTCAGAATCCCTATGTTGAAACCTAATTCCCAATATGATGATATTTGGAGGTGAGACATTTTGGAAGTGACTAGGTCATAAATGAGTTGAGTACCCTTATGAACGAGATCCCAGAGACCTCCATCGCCCTCCTACCCTGTGAGGATATAGCAAGAAGGTGGCCATCTATGAACCAGGACATGGGTTCTCACCACACATGGAATCTGCCAGTGCCTTGATCTTGGACTTGCAGCTTCCAGAACTGCAAAGTCTAAATGTTGGTTGTTTTAGCTACCTAGTCTATGGTATTTTGTTATAGCATCCTGAACAGACTAAGACAGTCTGTGTCCCCAATTCACATGGGGGAAACTGAGACTCAGAGAGTTGAAGATACCTATTTATGGATACATGGCTTGAGGCAGAGCTGGGGTCCAAAGCCAGGACTGTCTGATTTGGCATACTCTTTGTACCCAGCTGAACTTCCTGAGAAGGTAGTGGCTTTTCCATCTTTTGATGATGTCTAGAGACACATCAGCAGAACAGGAACATCAACCCCTTAGGATGGCCAAAAATGATACTCTCTCTTGGGTGGGCTATTCCTACAACATTCATTATTAACCCTTCCACCTGGTATTCCATACTTTGGAGTTAGATCCAAGACCAGCCATCTGGCTTCCCTTTCTGGGGCCCTAGATTCCTGCTGAAAAACTTTCAGTTCCTCTAGGGAGTCACATCCTCTTTCATTTCCTGATCTTTGCATGTGCTGATCCTTCTAAAGGAAACACTCCTTACTCCACCCCTTTCCATCTCTGCTGCAACATATCATCCTTCAGAATGCAACCTTTTCCCTAGAACTGAATCTCCTTCTGGAAGCTCTGGCATATTTTCCGATATCACCAAGCAGTTCTACAATTCTCAGCCATCGCTGCCTGGTTGCCCCACAAATTTAATTCCAATGTTACTAATCTGGACATAGTATCAGAACTATTGAAAAAAACAAAAACAAAATTCCCTGGCTGGTGTGGCTCAGTGGATTGCGTGCTGGCCTGAGAACCAAAGTGTTGCCAGTTCGATTCCCAATTAGGGCACATGCCTAGGTTGTGGGTCAGGTCCCCAGTTGGAGGCATGTGAGAGGCAACCTATTGATCTTTCTCTCACATCAATGTTTCTTTCCCTCTCTTTCTCCCTTCCTTCCCCTCCCTCTAAAAATAAATAAATAAAATATTTAAAAAATTCAACTGAGTGAATTGTAAAAATCTTATTGGCTTTATTCAATGATTCATGAACTGGACAGCATTGAGATCTAGCAGTGAGAAAGGAGCTCTAAAGAGCTATGCAAGGCAAGAGATTTTAGAGGCAGAAGGGAACAGAAACAAGGAAGTTGTACAAGGCAAAAAAGTGGGTTGGTTATTGCAAAGTTACTTTCCCTATAATGGATGGCTAGTGCTGATCAAGCCATTTCTGGTGGAAATGCATGTTGGTGCAGCCACTGTGGAAAGGCGTATGGAGATACCTCAAAAAATTAAAAATGGATCTGCCTTTTGACCCAGTGATCCCACTTCTGGGAATATATCTGAAAGAACACAAAATGTAAGAGGTGTTCAAAATTTGGGGTGCCCAGGAATATAGGAAAAGCCCCCACCATCATGATTGGGGGAAGGGGAAGCAGAGCAGGGCCATTGAGAGTTACTTTGCATATCTAAAGAAATTGGCCACAGTTTTAGTAATGTTAAGTAGCTGTGCCTGCTGTGCTTGTTGGAAGCCAGGGGGATGGGCGTGACTCTAACTCATGATGTATAGGAGGGGCTTCCTGGGCCTGTGAGAGAGGCTTGGAAGTGGCTCATGTGTCATGGGGTCATGCCTGCCCAGACCTAACAATGGCAGCCAAGAAGGGCAGGAGATACAGGGAAGGGCAGATGTAACCCAGTGTGGGAAGAGTTGGAAATAGGGTTACGGAGGAAGATCCGCATTGGAATTCAAACTCCTGCACAGGGCAGCCATTTGGTCTTGGCCACAAGGTTTGAAAGGAGGCAGAAAGACCCCTACCAGCTCACCAGAAGGAGGGGCCATGCAGTTTTGGATTAAGAGCAGGAGCCTAGCCAAGCACAGACGACTGGAAGAAGCCAGAATACAGATGGGAATCTGCCCACCTAGACTACAGACTTCTATTTCTTTTCCTGAGAGACAGTACCCATGACTGGTCTAGTTTGGCAAGGTGAGGCAGGACTGTGTGATTATGTGTGTTTTTTGTTTCTAAAGGGAGTGGGATTTAGTGGCAGAATTCCGCCATTATTCTAAATCTGTCTAACTTTTTAATAGTTTCTTTCCTTTTCATAACACTCTGGCATTGGGAGTCATGGTTTTTTGGTGGTGGGCAATAGAACCCAGAGGAATATAGCCAGAGTGGTTCTGTTTCAAAAATACTGATTCAAAAGAACATAAGCACCCCTAATGTTCATTTTAGGATTATTTACAATCGCCAAGATATGGAAGCAGCCCAAGTGTCCATCAGTAAACGAGTGGATAAAACAACTATGAGACACTTACACAATAGACTACTCAGCTATAAAGAAGAAAATTTTACCCTTTGCAACAGCATGGATAGACCTGGAGAACATTATGCTAAGTGAAGTAAACCAATCAGAGAAACACAAATACCATATGATTTCACTCATATGTGGAATTTAATAAACAAAATGAACTAACAAGCAAAATAGAGACAGCCTCATAGAGAGCAGGATGACAGCTAAGGGAGGGGGGTTGTAGGAGGTAGAGGAATTGAGTAAAAAGGAAAAAGGACTCATGGACATGGACAACAGTGTGGTGCTTGTGGGAGGTGGAGGGAGTATAAGGGAACTAAATGGTAATGGAAAAAATACAATTAAAAAAACTCAAAAAAATTCCATTTCTGGGAGAGCCAAAACTGTAGCTAACTTAAGTCTCACTTTGGTGACATAAAGCTTAGCGTAAGCGACTTCATTTTGGGACTGTTGCTTTGTCTTTAACAGATTCCAGATTAAGGGCTCAGTCTCACAAGACTGTCCCCAAATTCAGACACCAATTGCAAGTCCAGACCACCCATACTTCTGACGGAGTGGCTATAAATCAGGGGTTCTTATGACACTCACCTCAGTTCAATAATTTGTTAGAACAACTCACAAATCTCAAGGGAACATTCACTAAACTTACATTTACTGGTTTATTATAAAGGACATGCTAAAGAATACAGATGAATAGCCAGATGAAGAGGTACTTAGAGTGAGGTCCAGAGGAGTCCCAAGCACAAGAGCTCTGTGCCCAAGGAACTGGGGTGCACCACCCTCTTCAATGCCAACCAGCTCGTCAACTCACTGTTCAAGGATTTTTAGAGTTTAACCTCCAACCCTCTAATCACTTGACCTGAGGCTATAAAGGGGCCCTACTCTAAGCCATCTCATTATCATAAACTCTATTGTGATCAAAAGAGCCTTGCTATGAATAACAAAAGACACTCTATCACTCAGGTAATTAATTACAAGGGTTTCAGGAGCTCTGTGCCAGGAACTGAACACAAAGACCAAATAATGTATATTTCTTATTCTATCACAGAAGCTATCCTAGCTCCCCTACACACTGAGTCAGTGACTCCTCTGGGCTCCCCTAGCCCCTTCTTTACATGCCATACAGAAACCACATACTTCACATCTGTCTCGTCCTCTAGACTATGAGTTCCACATGGGTAGACTGAGTTAAACAAATGTCTAGTGAACAAATGAAGTGAGTGAGCAAATGTTAGCTTATTCCACTGCCCAGTTTAACTTCTGCATCACACACAGTCACATCTTTTAATACCACCTCCTCCAGGAAGCCTTCCTTCCCAAACTTGTTGGGCTGCACAGAATTTGTCACATTCTTTAAGCTTTGATTTGGCAGCAGGAGGTTTTCCCCAAATATGGGCCCCAGGTCACACCCCACTTACCTCCCCAATTTTCTTAGACAAGTGCTACCTGCTGCTTTAGAGGAGTGTCTCTCCTTCTTTGAAATGTGGGCCAAGCTGGACTGGCCACTCAGAAACTTGCCCCCAATAGAATTTCAGAACCTCAGCTAACATCCACAGACCAGAAGGAGACCCCCATGGGTTGTGAGCAGGAATCAGTAATCAGGCAGCCTGGCCCTGAGCAATGTGGCTCAGTTGATTGGGTGTCATCCAGCAAAGCAAAAGATCACCCTTTGATTCCAGTCAGAGCACATGCCTGAGTTGCAGATTTGGTTCCCAGTTGGGGTACACAGCCAACTGATGTTTCTCTCTCACAGTGCTGTTTCTCTCCTCTCTTTCTCCCTCCCTTCCTCCTCTCTAAAAATAAATAAAACCTTTTTTAAAAAAATCAGCCCTGGCTGGTGTGGCTCTGTGGACTGAGTGCCAGCCCTTCAAACCAAAGGGCAGTGGGTTCGATCCCCAGTCAGGGCACATACCTGGGTTATGGGGCCAGGTCCCCAGTGGGGGGCACATGAGAGGCAACCACACATTGATGTTTCTCTCCCTCTCTTTCTCCCTCCCTTCCCCTCTGTCTAAAAAATAAATAAATAAAATCTTTTTTAAAAAAATTACGTAGCCTGTTGGGTTTCTGGGCAAGTTGGACATCGCCACCTAGGGGCTTGAGGTGGCTTCTACATGGGTTTACAGAACAGAGAGCATACCTTCCTGCCTCCTTGACCCTCTGCCTGGATCCTGCCCTTCCCCCATCTCTCTGACATTTTACAGGTTCTTGAGAGTGTCAACCATGGTCCTCCAGGTTTGCTCTTTTTCCTCACCTTGAGCTTTAGCCCCTCCTAGTCACTGTTGCCCTTGAGTGCCCCAGGGAAGGGGAGCCTGCCCTGCTTCTGGATCACCTGTTGTTTCAGTCCCAAAGGCTCCATTCTTGGTGCTGCAGATGAGCTGTGCCTCATGTTTTGGAACAAGGAGACTTCCAGGGACATAGGTATGCTTCTGTCATCTTTGGGAGAAAATCTCCTAAGTTCTCTAGGTGTCACCAAGTGTCTCAGAAAGGGTTGTTGTCATTCCTGCTTTCATCTCCTCCCTTTTCCTCTTTCTTGGTTGCTCCGCCTCCCACCACACTCCAAAAATAAACAACGACAGTATCTACCTTCCCCCTGAGAAAACCAACAAATTCTTTTTTGTCTTGGTCCTATCCATGATAGGGGTGGCCACTTCTTCCTCCCTGCTTGAACCCCATGCTCATCTAGGACTCTTCCTACCTTCTTTCTAGGTTGCTCCTGCTCCACCTCTTTCACAGGCTCTTTTTCTAACAGCTAACATCATGTTTCTTTAAAAACAAAAACAAAGTCAGAAGACTCACACTTTCCAATTTCAAGAATTAATACAAAGCTACAGTAAGCAAAACAGAGTGGTCCTGGCATAAGTATAGATGTCTAACTAATGGAATAGAATGGAATTTCAGAAATAAACCCATACATCTATGCCCAGTTGATTTTTTACAATGGTGTCAAGTCCACTCAGTGGGCGGGGTGGGGGGGAATAATGTCTCCAACAAATGGGGCTGGGACAACTGGATTTCCACATGCAAAAGAATGAGATTGGACCCCTATCTCATACCATATACAAGAAATAACTGACAGTGGATCAATACTCTAAATATAAGAGCTAAAACTATAAAACTAATAGAAAAAAACATAGGGGTAAATCTTCATGACAATGGATTTGGCAATAGATTTTTAAAAATGAAATCAAAACCACAGGCTACAAAAAATAGATTAATTAAACTTCATAAAAACTTTGTATATGAAAGCATATTATCAAAAAAGTGAAAAGACAGCCTACTGAATGGGAGAAAATATTTGCAAGTAATATAGTTGATAAGGATTTATAATCCAGAACATATAAAGAACTCCTGTACTCAGCAACAATGAAAGGACATACGACTTAGTTTAAAAGTGGGAAAAAGACTTGAGTAGACATTCTCCAAAGATGACATATGAATGGCCAATAAGCACATGAAAAGATGCTCAACATTATCAGTCCTTAGGTAAATGTATATCAAAATCACAATGCAATAACACCTTCACCCCTTATAGAATAGCTGTAATTTTATTTTTTTGAAGACTTTATTTATTTATTTTTAAGAGAGAAGGGAAGGGAGTGAGGAGAGGGAGAAAAGTATCAATGTGTGGTTGCCTCTTGCACGCTCCCAACTGGGGACCTGGCCCACAACCCAGGCATGTGCCCTGACTGGGAATCCAACCCACAACCCCTTGGTTCACAGGTTGACACTCAATGCTCTGAGCCACCCTAGCCTGTGCCCTATAGCTATAGGGCAATAGATATAATTTTAAAAGATTAACAAGTATTAGTGACAATGTGGAGAAATTGAAACACTTGTGCATTGTGGGAGGAATATAAAATGGTACAGCCCCTGCAAGAATACAGCATGAAATTTTCTCAAAAAGCTAAATAAAGAATTGCCATAGGATCCAGCAACTCCACGCCTAGGTGTAAATCAAAAGAATTAAAAGCAGGTACTTAAACAGTATTTGTGTACACATATTCACAGCAGCATAATTCACAATTACCGAAAGGTGGAAAAAACCTAAGAGTCCATTGACAAATGAGTGAATAAGGAAACAAATATACATACAATGGAATATTATTCAGTCATAAAAGGAATAAATTTGTGATACTTGCTACAGTATGGATAAACTTTAAGGACATTATGCTCAGTGAAATAACCCAGGCCCAAAATGACAAATATTGTGTGATTCCACTTATTTGAGCTACCTAAAGTAGGCAAATTCAGAGACAGAAAGTAGAATGGAGGTTATTAGGGGCTGAGTGGAGGGAGCATGCGGAGTTAGCGTTTAATCTTTCTACTTGGGGATGATGAAAAAGTTTTGGAAATAGTGAAGATTGCACAACATTATGAATATAATTCATGCCACTGACTTGTACACTTAAAATATCAAGTGTTATGTTTTATATTTTTTAACACAATTAAAATTATATTCAAAAAGCCAAAGCTGCAATGACTTCTAAGGCCTAGGCTCAGAACTAGCCCAGCAACAGCTCTAATGCATTTTGTTGGTCAGAACAAGTGATGGGGAAACAGACTCTGCCTCTTCGTTGCAGGAGAGTCACAAATATCATCACCTCATTTGCTCTCTATGAGCCAAGTGTGAGGTCTAAGCTCACATTAATTCATATTCACAACAAATGAATTTTGAGTCCAAAGTTTAATCCAGAAAAAAATTTTGATCATGCTAAAATTTGTTATAGCTGAATACTGAGAGAAAAAAGTCCTTTAATAAATTTAAATATGCAAAACTTGACTCCAAAGAAATGACAGCCACACACACACACACAGATCACAATGATAAATCAATAGTTGGTAAAAAGTGTACAAAAAGAGCCTGATTAATAAATCAAATGTTTACTGCAAAAATCACATGGGAAAAAATATTCCTAATAAAAATGATTTCAGTCAAGTAAAAATGAACTTTGAGAAAAATCTGGGAATGGTTTAACTGCACTGAATAGAAAAGTAACCCAGGAATCTAATTGGCTAAATGCAGTTTATGATTCAAGAGTCTTTTCCAACAAAAATTTGCTGGATATATTTTCCTGCTGTGTTTATAAAAATGGAATCAAAGTGTCCCCAGAATAAAACCATCCTTTGTGTGGAAATGGCAGTATAAGAATGAGAGTCAAATGTCCTGTGCATCTTCCTGGTGTTTGATTTGATCCCCCAGACACCAGCTGTCCCTCTCTCCCTGCAAGGCCCCAGAAACAAACTGGTCATGACCTCTTTCTGGGGGTCCTGGACCCCTTCAGGCTTATACCTCCCCACATCCAGGTTTTTCTGTCCTCTGAAGTTGTGGCTCACACCAAAATGTTCTTTCCTACGAGGTAACCTCTGGAAACAAGGGCAAACCTGAGACTTTAGCACTTATGATGGCTCCTCAGTCCTCTGTGCTCAGGGGTTGTCCCATGCTGGTTACTTGGCCCTCACCATATCCTGATGTCACCCTTGCCCTCCTGACTCAACACCCTGCATCTCATCTCTAACCATGTCCGCGGGATCTGTAACCCCCTCCTAGGCCTACTCAGAAATCAGAGGACAATGTCCATAAATTAATTTCAGCCTCAAGCTCACCAGTTCTAAAGTCACCTTTAACTTTATCAGGACCATAGAATGCCCAACAATAAGTTGGACTTTTAAACACTTTACTTTTTTTTTAAGATTTTATTTATTTATTTTTAGAGAGAGGGGAAGAGAAGGAGAAAAAGAGACAGAAACATCAATGTGCAAGAGAAACATTGATTGGTTTCCTCTTGCACACCCCCAAATGGGGACCTGCCTGCAACCCAGCCATGTGGCCTGACTGGGAATCGAACCAGAGACCTCTTGATTTGCTAGATGACACTCAACCCACTGAGCCACACTAGTCAGGGCCATAGCTGACTTTTAAAGGAGGGACATAAAGATCTATTCTTTCAAGGAAGAAAGAAAGGAAAAAAGGAAGGAAGGAAGGAAAGGAGGGAGGGAGAAAAAGAAAAATGAAGGAGGGGCTTGTGAGGAAGACAGAATGCATTATATTTATTTTTACCACCAGAGTTTTTAGAAATAGTGTTTTGGGGCTTTTCTTAACAGTTCCAGAATTTTCATAGCTACGATGTAAAGAGAGGGGAAGACAGAGAAGACATACAGAGGTAGAGGGAGAGTAGAGACAGCAGCAGAGAATGTAGACAGGGACAAAATGCAGATGGGACAGAGTACAGTAAGGCAGAGGTTGATGGACAGAAACAGGGAACAAAGGGGTGTCAGCCATTGCTCCCCAAACCATACAGAACTCCCTACTATTTAGAAGGTTGAGAGCTGGACCTTAGAAGGTCCTGGAATGCCCACTCTGGGTCCCAGCCCTCCTGTTCCCAATTTTCAGTCCCCATTCCGAATTTATGATGTCACCCTCTTGTGACGGGATCCTTCCCTGCCCCAATCCTGTAGGGCCCATCCCTGCATCTTGGGGTGGGTACATGCCTGTTTTGCTAAGTCTTGCAGGCTGTAGTCACTGTCCCTATAAGTCCTGAATCTTGGGTCCACCATTCATTTAATCATTCGTTCATCAAACATTCATAAGCAGTCCCATGTGCCGGGCCTTTACTCAACAATGCTGGGAATCCCTCGAGTCCTGATTTAGGCTTACCCCACCGCAGCCACCAGGGGTGGAGAATGGGAGGGCCGTGTGATAACACAGCCTGATCAGAGCTTTAATGAGGGAACATAAGGCACTGTGAGTCTCCGGCCTAGATAGACTAGGGGAAGGGACCGGCCAGAGTCTTCGGTGTGATCTCCACCCCCAAAAGCCCTACCTCCAGCACAGAGCCGGGAATCAAAGAAGACGCACCCCCTCATCTCCCCTTCAGCCTTAAGGATTCTGGCCACGCCCCTTCTCAGACTCAACCATTAGCCGCTCCCTTATCTGGCCCCGCCCCGTCGCTGTCTAGGTCACGCCCCCTAAGCCCCTCCCCTATGTCATTCATTACAGGTTTTCAAGCTAACCGCACACCAATATCACGACCCCATTGGCCACAGAGTGTTACTTCACCGCCTTCCTTCAGTTGTCAATCTTCTTTGTAGACGTCCCCTCCTCCCCCCCAGCCAAACAGTTGCCGAGGCTTGGTTTGAGGGGCAGATGATAATGAACATCTCAGGACGTCTCGTTATTGGGCAGAGAGCCCGGCTCTGGGCGGGGCTTAGTGCCAAAAGCTTAGAGCCCCAGTCTGGGGTTCCTCAAGGCCGCAGCCTTCTCTCAGGGACACACCCCTCTTTCCTCCTTATTGGCCTCTCCAGGTGTTGGTCAACAGGATTCCATATTCCTATAGGCAAAAGAACCCGTCCTTCACTGCTTTTCTAATTTCAATTCGCTTTTCTCTTCGGAAAAGGCAACCTGGCCATAACCAGAATACTGCTCACGGAATGGCCACGGAATGGCCAAACATCCCGTCACTCCTGCCTTGTGGGCGGAGCCAGGGTAACTAGGGGCGGTGAATTGGCTGACTGGGCCTCGGAGGCGGAGCAGAGGCTCCTGTCAGCCGGTGAAATGGCAGCGGCTGAGCCGGCGGCCGCAGCGGTCCCGGGGGGCGGCTGAGGGGGCCGGGCCCGTGCTGCGGTGCTAGCGGCGCGGCGGGGATCCGGCGGCGCGGCCCGGGACTGCGAGGCTCATCACGATGATGGCGGCGCGCTCAGCGCAGGTAGGGAGGCGGCGTGGGCCGGGCCTCCTGGGTGCCTTCTCAGGCCCGCGACTCCGCGCTGTGGCCCGCGGAGACCCGGCAAGACCGGGAGTCGGGCCACTTCTCCCCGGAACCCGCGCTGGGAGCCCTCTGCACTCCCAGCGTGGACCCTGGCCGTCAGCCTCGGGCTCCGACCTCCGCCCACCCTTGTTCCTGACGCCTCCCGACTTCTCAGGGCCCTTCCCCGAACCCTCCCGAGAGTCCCCCACCTCTACCCCGCCCCTCCTGGGGAGTCCCCTCAGGCCAGGGACCTTCGCCTACCTTCTTTACCCCTCCCGGGACCCTTCAGGACCTCCCTCAGCCCCCATCTCGCAGACCTGCCCCCGCAGGCCCAGGACACCACCCCTTCTGATCCCTTAGGATCCCTCCCATCTGCAGAACCCTTGCCACCCTGTCCCCCCTCTCACTTCCCATCCTATCCGGCCTACACCTGCCCCCACCCCCAAGGATACCAGCCTCAGGAGGCTGGTATACCTGCCCCTCCCTTCTGACCCCACAGGACCCCTGCCTAGCCTCTATAAATCAGGATTCCTGTCCACAGGCCTCACCTCATTACCCCTGAAAATCATTCCTGGGGTCCTCCCAGTAGCTCCACACACATACACCCCTGACCCTGACTCATCTTGATCCCTACTTCCTGGAAGTCCACACTCACCTCTTGCTCAGCACTACCTCCTAATTGTTATGAGGCCCCCTCCCCACCCAGAGATACACGTCTTTCTGAGAGCCTCACATAGCTCACACATACACACAGTTCTCACACAGATAGATACTCATGAACCACCACCATCCCCCCCTCCACCGCCAAAAAGAAAAAACCATACTGACAGGCACCCTGGTACCCACCACAGACTTTCAGGAGCCCCTGACATGCACACATACACATACATACACACAATCAAACACTTGGACCCCCAACATACACAGAGAAACTCAGGACCTCCAACACAGACCAGGCAGTTAGAAACACACACACACACACACACACAGCTCCTCAACACTCCTTCTTGAACCTTAACTTCCCAGGTCCTCCTAGAGGCCACAGCACTCCCAACTCTGGCTGAGACTCAGACACTCTGGCCGCCCTGCCCTAGGCAGCCAGTCTGCCCAGCCACAGCAACCTCCCTGAGCCAGCACCCCCACTGGGACCTGGAGATGGTGAGGTGACCTGGAATCTTCCAGTACCCTGAGGACACCTGCTGTAGGCCTCTTCCCCTTTATGCATCTCTCCCCACTTTGCCCTTCTTCCAAGGGAAGGACACTCTCCTACACCAGAGTCCCCCTAAAAGAATCCCTGCCTACCCCTTGATTTATGCCACCAATGGCAGGGAGGGGGAGGTCAGACTGCTCCTGGCCCTGGGCCTGAAGTCTGCCCAGACTAGTAGGACCAGCATGCTGACCCCATCACACCCACTGGCCTCAGACAGCAGGGCCAGTGCTGCTGTCCAGGGGCAGCCCCTGACAGTCCATGTGAGTTCTTTCACCCACAACCTGTATGTTATGCCGAAATGAAACACCTTCCTCCTCTCCTGGCATTTGGGACCCTGTGGGGCTGGGTTTGGGCCTGCCAGAAGCAAACAGCTCTTTGTTAAGGATTATTTTCAAAATGGAAAAAGTGGGCTGGTTTTTCCCTCAACTGGGCAGTGATGGAACTAGAGGACCTGTGTCCAAGTACCTTTCTGGGTTGTATTGGCTATTTCTGTCTGTCCTACCCCACGAACCTTGTCCTTGGGTCCAACCTGTGGGTTCCCCTGAACTTCTGCTGTTGACTGCTGGTCGTTTGGAAGGAACTGCAGTTGGCTTGGCCCTGGCACAGGAATGAGGTGAGACAAGAGAGCAGATAACAGAACTGGCAAGTTGGCATGGCCAGACTGCAGGGAGTAAAGAGGAGCCCCAGATCCCCCTATATGTATTCCAGATCAGTCCAGTTCCAGCACTGCCTGTCTGGGCTCCTTCGAGCATCCCTAGCAAATCCTAGGTAAGCAGGACCAGGCTTCTTTCTGGATATTCACCAGTAGATTCTGGATGACCTGGAAAAAAGTACATCTTGGCTTAGGGCTTCAATTTCTCCATCTGGAAAATGGGGGGAATAAATTCTTAGAACAGTAGTTTGTACTGCAGGGGAGCCAGTGAGGTTAGGATGTGGCTTTGAATATCCCCTGGGCACCGTGTAGGAGTCAATGGAGTCCAGGAAGGCACTCACCCATCTAAGAGTGTTAACAGAATCACTAGCCACCCTGTACCCTGGTTGTACTTAGTTGATACATCACTGGATGATTGTCTCTCTGTGGCCAAGCTGTCCCACAGGAAGCTGGCTTGAATCAGGGATGAGAGATGGTCTATTGTGTTGGGAGACAGAGGGCAGTAGGGAGCCTGCTTGCTGTCAGTGCCCATCCCCACCTCCACCCCCACCCACAATGGACCTCTGATGCTAGGTAGGCAGATTTGTTCTGACCACTTGCTGAGGGGAGAAAGTAAATGAAGACGGTTGAAGGTCATGAGGCAACAAGAAACACCCCACAGCCTCCCCAGGGTGGGATCTTCTGTAGGGGCAGTGGGATCAGAGAGCTCTCCGGGATAGACTGTGAACTCCTCAGGAAAACACAAGAAGGCTCTCCAGGAAGGCTTATGAACAATATTGAGGCACTTTTACCCTAGACTGGGGTACAGGTCTGTGTCTTTGTGTATGTGCTTTGATGGGTGCAGAGGCCAAGTGGGAAGGTGATCTCAACTTCCTCGTGCAAAATATAGATGCTGATTCTTCTGGGGGAAGCCCCACACCGGGAATCAAGCTAGATTCCAGGGTCTGAAAGAATGTCAAAGGTGGTACCTGCTCTGCTTCTAGGGACCCTTTCTACACCGTGAGCCAAGCTGGCAACAGTAGTGCACACTGATCAGGCCCATGCCACATGCTAGGCCCTATGCCAGGCACCATTTGCATAGTATCTCATTTAATCCTCCAGACAACCTGGAGGTACTGGGATTCTGGCACCATGCCCTTACCATCATCCTCCTGTGTGGAAGCACGAGACAGAATTATTTTATGTATGGCATGCTGCTGCAGAAGCACAGGAAAGGGCCCTGTGCATTTCTGGGGTGTCAGGGAAGGCAGAGCAGGGATGATGTATGGAGTGTTCCAGGCAGCCAGAGTGCTTGGACAGAGGCCCAGCAAGCAGGAGCAAGCGTGGTGCATTCAGGGAACCGTGCCTCTTTGATGGGCCTCATTCCATAAGCCTTCATGTTTCAAAGGCACACACCAGGACACTCCCTGGTCATAGTGATCCACAGTTGGAAAAACTCAGAAAGGCAGCAAATCCCACCACTCAGGGAAATCTGCAGCACACATGCTCTAGGAGCCAAATGGAGACAGTGGAAGGAAGGGGGTTAGTTGGGAGAATTAACCCACTGGAGCTAGGAAGAGATTGACTCACTACACTTTTCTTCTACTTCTCAGTGCACTGGATGTGTTTGTGAGATTGTTTTATTGGTGTCTGTTTGTCACACCAGCCGGTGAGCCCCACGAGGGCAAGGCGCATAGCTGCTCACCATTGAATCTAGGGCACATAGGAGATGCTCAGTAAACATTTGGTTGGTCTTAGAAGCTGACAGTCTTCTCTACTCATTTGCTTTTGAAAAAGGGCCTGGAGCTCCTCCGCAGATAGAGGTCCATCCGTCAGCCTTGGAGAGTTTCCAAAGGGAGGGCAGACCCCCGCTCACCCCTGCCCCACACCAGTGAGCCTTTGTAGCAGGAATACCATTTTGGCCTAGAAGAGCCAAGAACCTTCACAAGATGGTGCTTCTGTCCCTGGAAGGCTTATGAGGGCTTTACATTTTTTCCTTTGTTATTCTCAGGGCCCCTAGATGTTAAGAAAATGAGAGACTTGCTAGGAATGAACCTGTTTTGGTGACAGAAAGTAAGCTGGTGACAATACAGAGCAGCAATTTTTTTTTTTTGGTCGAAGGGTCTCCATAGGTTGTAATGGTCCCCCCTCAGATTTTAGCCTGAAGGCATTTGCTGCCATTGCAATTATTAGCAATAACAATGATTATAGTTTTACTGAGTTTAATGTCGAAACAGGGTCGCCAGATAGGGACTAGGCCTACTGAGGAGGGGAGGTTTGTTTATTGATCCACAAACATTGGGTACCTGACGGTACACTAGATGTCTTGATCTAGTAATAGTCTGGACAGACCCTGCTCTCATGGAACTTTCTCCCCAGCAGGAATAAACATCATGGGCCAGCTCCTGTCTCAATCACTTCACCGGTTTTTGCTTTTATATTCCAACAACACCTGTGAAGTAGCCCTGGCCACGTAGCTCAGTTGGTTAAAGCATCGTCCTGATACACCAAGGTTGCGGGTTTGATCTCCCATCAGGGCACATACAAGAATCAACCAGTGAATGCATAACAAAGTAGAACAATAAAGTGATGTTTCTCTCTTACCAATTTTTTTTTAATTTTTAAAACCTGTGAAGTAGTTACTATTATTAGATCTGTTTCTAGATGAAGAAACTGAGGCAAAGTGCATCGTACCCAAGACCACAGATAGAAAGTGGTAGAGGAAGGATTTGAACCCAGGCTGCTGGCTCTGAAGTTCTCACGAGAAGCCAGGAGGTATGGGATCAGTTAGCCACATACGCAGCCATGAGACATGGATGTGGAAACACCCAAAATAACATGGAAAAGCAGCTAGAACTGGAGACAAGAAGAGGGCAGGTAGTAACCTCTGAATTCTAACTGCTGTCCTTGTTACCCAAGGGGCAGCTGGCCCATCAGTTGCCTACTCCTTGCCAAAAAAAATTACCTGAGACACCAGGCCATTTTCCTCAGAGTTGGAGCCAGGCAGGGCCATGGCTCCATGTGATATTTCATCATCACATCTGCTTAGGCTCCTCTTGGCTGGAACAGTTTCTCAGACTTTCCTTGTTTTTGATGACCTTGACAGTTTTGAGGAGGACTGGTCAGGAATTTTCTAAAATTCTGGATTTTTCACACATTCTTCTCATAATTAAACTGAGGTGATGTGTTTTGGGGAGAAAGACGCAGGGGTGAGGTGCCCTTCTCATCCTATCAAGGACTCGTGCTCTCGACATGACTTACTACTGTCGATGTTGACCTTGATCACCTGGCTGAGCAGCACAGAAATTTTTGTCTTCATTTGTTTAGCAGATGTTTATTAAGCACCTAACTAAATGCCAGATTCTGCATTATGCGCTTGGAGTAGAAAATTTAAAAAACAGGCCCTTGCACTAAGAATGTTCATGACTCAGTAGAGCAGGCAGACATGTGCAGAAGTATATAACTGCCAGAGAATATGTCTTGGGCTGGGGTGTAGGGGATAGGTATTTTCAGAGAGAGAGAGAGAGAAGTGAGCCAGGACACTGGAGGCAGGGTGTTGACAGGAAAGATTTCACAGAAAAAAAACTCAAACCAAGTCTTGAAGAATGCCTTTCCAAGCAGAGAGAACAGCATGTGCAAAGACAGGCAGGAAGAAGGAGGTGCTCCAGATGGGCTGAGTATGGAGGAACGAGGAGGGGAGGCTGGCAGGGCTGTGTGCACAGTGCAAGAATGTCTGAGCTCCATGTCATAGTAGGGAGTGGCCAAAGGGTGTGGAGCAAGCACCAGGAGGGTACCAAGCCTAGCCTGAGCCAATAGATGTCAGCATCATGGGCTCAGGGAGGCCCACCTGCAGCAGGAGGAGGGGCTGGCTTTAGTCAGGAGAAAGCTGACTTGGAGAAATGTCTCCCCACTGGGGGCAAGGAGGGTTTTCCTAAAATGCAAGCCCAGTAGGGTTCCTGCCTTCTCCCATAAGGCCCTGTGGGGTTCTGGCCGCTGCAGAACTCCCTAATCACCTTCACTTCTGGAGTTGCAGCCATACTTCTCCACTGCTTCTGTACCAGCTTCCTCTGCCAACCCACCCCATCCCTTACCTTCTCTTAACTGAGGTATATGTAATCCATATAACATAAAAGTCACCCTTTTAAAGTGAAAAATTCAGTAGATCTTAGTATATCCACAAAGTTGTGCAACTACCATCACTAATTCCAGAACATTTCATTACCCCAAAAAGAAATCCCATTAGCAGTTTCTCCCCATTCCTCCCACCACCCCGCCCCCAGGCTTCTGGACATTTCATGTAAATGGAATCATGTCATTTGTGGTCTTTTGTGTCTGGCTTCTTTCACTGTGTATCACGTCTTCAAGGTTCTTGCATGTTGTGGAACACATCAGAGCTTCCTTCACTTTAATGGCTGAATAATATTCTATTATATAGATGGACCACATTTTGTATATCCATTCATCCATCTATGGGCATTTGGGTTGCTTCTACTTATTGCCCCTCATGAATAATGCTGTTGTGAACAGTTGTGTACAAGTTTTCACGTGGATGTGTGTCTTCCATTCTCTTGGGTAGACACGTAGGAGTAGAACTGCTGAGTTGTGTGGTAACTTAGTTGAACTTTTTGAGGAAATGCCAGACTGTTTTCCACTCTGCCTTCTTTTATTCTGAGTACTTGTCTAATCTGTAGTAGAAAGTTTGGATGACCATTTGTTGGTCTCTTCCCCCATATACTCTGGGTGAGCTGTCCCTTTGCCCACTAGCCTTCAGTCCTCAGCCTGGTACCTAACACCTGGCAGGCACCCAGTAAATATTGGTGGGTGGGCAGGTTGGTTCAATTCCTCAAATATTTCTTGACCCTTAGGTTGTACCAGGTTTAGCAGGAACCCAGACAATGGCGATTCCTGCCCTGGCCAGGGGTCTGATGGAGATGTTTGGGAACCAGTCAGTGATCCTGGCTGGTGCTCAGAAGAAAGGGAAAGCTGAGGATGGAGGTGTCACAATCTCTGACATATATTTGGTCATTTAAGACGTGAGAGTGAAATCACCAAGGGCATGAGGGCCAAGGGCCAAGGCAAAGCCTACAGAGAAACAGGTACCATATGGGAAGCTGAGAAGCCCTGGGCAGAGAAGCAGGAGAGCCAGGAGCCTGGCCTCTTGGAAACTAGATGGGAGAGGACTTCAAGAAGGAGGAGGCATGACTGACAGTTACCAAATGCCCCTGAGAAGGAGAGGGAGCGGGAGATGTCCAGCATCTGGACTTTGCACCCACGCTCCCTGTCCCAGCTCACCAGCAGAGTCTCTTCCCACCCTCTTTCTTGGCTCAGCTTCCTAAACCATGAGCCACCCTATGGGGGCAAGGTGGATGATGGTAGCAGCAGGAACAGGGTTAGGTGGCCCATGGCCTACCCTGTAGGAGCCAGGATCCCCCTTCAGGTGGCTGAGGTAGAGCAGAGGCAAAGGGCTTTGAAGTTAGGGATGCTGAGAGGCTAGGATCCCAGACCAAGAGTGGTCCTGTGTGTGGACTTTAGAGGTGTGGGCCCTCAGCCCTGGAGTGGAGCCACCTGTCTCTGCATCTCTGTGTCCGTCCAGCCAGGAGGGGATAGTGAGCGCCCTGTGGAGTCGTGTTCTCCTCACCTTGTTCTACTCCATTTCCCGTGCCTAGAACAGCGCCTGGCCCCCAGTAAGTACCAGGGAAGAAATGGCTGTGCCAGTAAGAGTCATGGCACTCTGGAGAGGGAGGCGGGACTGCCCACAAAGCTAGGACAGCAGCCAGCAGCGTCTATCCCAATCTACTTGATTCTGAGGATGGCGAGGTCTTGTCAGTGCAGAAAATATGCATGGGTGTGTGTATGGGTGTGAGATGGTGTGTATATGTGAATGTATATGAGTGTGTGTCTGCCTGTATTTTGAGTGTATAAGTTGTGTGGAGTATGTGTCTGCCTGTATGACTGTGTGTGAGTATATGTACATCCATCAGGATATGGCTTCTAGGGCAAAGTAGTGTTTATAGAGAGTCTGGGGATAGGTCAAGAGAAAGTTCCTGAGAGACCAGAAGTGTCTTCCTGTCAGACTGCAAATTCCAGCCCTGTGCATTAAGTCGATTTTATATCCTGAATGAAATACACATTACTATATGATAAATAGCTGAACACACTTTGCTTAGCTGATGGCTCCTGTTTTGTTTTTGTTTTTGATTTTTTGTGTTTTTACCAGAAACTCAGAACTGAACCATTCTCTCATGCTTTTTAGGGGAGGGGTGGGCCAATGTGCTCTAAGGCTTGGATCCTCTGATCTCAGCAAGGAGAGAGTGGTCCCAGGTCATGACACTGACCACATGTGAGCTCTTTCTCTGAGGCCCCAAATCCAGCTGTGCTTCTGAGGTACTACTGATCCTCACCTCCCCATCTCTCAACTCTGAAGCTGAGAAACCCATGAGGCTTTTCCAGCCCTTCCCCACCCAGAAAGATCCTTCCAGATCAGCACTTACTGTCCACAGACTTTTTTGACTCTGCAGGAGGCCCTGGAGCAGCCCCCACTGTCCCTCTCTCTCTCAAGAATGATTAACTCCTGGCTAGGTGGTGCACATGGCTTGATCTTTGGAGCAGGTTGTCCCTGGCCAGCTGGGCAATGAGATGGAAAGGTCCTCTGCTTCTGCCAGGAGCCACCACCCAGAGTTTGTACCACTCACCAAAAGCCAGAGCCCTCGGCCCCCCACAGACTAGGAGAGCCCTCAGGAGCCAGAGACAGAACCAGTGGCCCTGGAAAGGGAGGGTTCTGGACCCCCCATGAGGTGAAAGACAAGTGGCACTCCACCAGGACAGGGCAGCATGAGGGAAGGAGGTCAGAATCAAGTGCATGGCCAGGGTCAAGTCTAGCCAGCCCTTGGGTGTTGGCTGAGAACTAAGTCCAGGCTGCAGGAAGGTGCCTAGTGACCTAAGGTGGCAAGACAGGTATGAAGGGGTCTGCTCTCATCCTGTCACTATCCCCCTGCTCCTAGAGGACCAGTTTCTCCCTTTTCGGAGACTGGGCATGGGCTTCTATGCAGGCTGAGCTACCAGAGCCAGGTCAGGTGGGGTCCAAGGGCACATCATGGACTCCTAGTACAGAGCATGCAGGGGAAGGTGTAGGCATAAAGAAGCCTCCCACCGTAGTGGTGGGTGGGGAGCAGGACTTTCTTCCTGCTTTTGTGACCCTGGGGTTTCTAATCTTCTTAGACCCTTTGTGCTAACCTGGGCTCACCAGAAGCAGTATGGCTGAGTAGAAAGAAATCCATTCCCAGCTCCTAGTGGCCTTCCCTTTCCTAGCTGTTCCTGACCCCTAGAAGCTCCCACAAGGGAATGCCAACCCCTGCAGGTATCCCACACCAGGCAAAGCAGAGTCCCAGAGCCCTGGCTAGCCCTCAGCCCTGCCCCAGGATGGATAGCAATGGCTGATGTTTGTGGAGTGACCACTAAGTATCAGGCACTGCTCTCACACGTTGCCTACAGTAGCATGCTCAGTTCTCACAGCCACCCTCTGAGGTTACTGGAGACTCAGAGAAGCCAAGCGCCTGGCTCAAGGCCATATAGCTGGTTGAGGGGGTGCCACGCCTTAAGCACAGGTCTGTCTGAGTCTAGAGCCTTAGCTTTAGGAATGGTGCTGAGCTGCCTCTCGTGGAAGGCAACTGGCAGGAGGCGAGAGGCCTGTGTCCTTGGAGACCCCCAGGAGGGCAGGGCCAGACCACCCTCAGGAAGAATAGGGCCAACACCTGCCAGACACATGGCAGGCCAAGATCAGGATACTGGTCAGAGCCTATAGCTCTCTCTGTGTCCACCAGGGTATAGATACCCAGCACTTTGATGTGTCCCTGGCTTCCCAGCCCAAGAGGAGTCCACTCTTCTGGTAATTGGCAGCACCAGACAATTAACAGTAGAGAATAACTGCTTCTGGCTGTACCAGCAGCCCACTTTGATGAGACAGGGAAGGTCAGATGCTGAGACAGGCCTCCCAGGGCAGGCCACAGTAGAGGATAGGCAACAAGGCTGTCAGGAAGGGCCACACCAAAGCAGGGGCTGCTGCACCTCAAGGCCCCAGCAGGGGTTCTGAGTGACTGGAGCCTTGGCCTTCATGCCCTTGGACAGCATGACAGCTTGGGCCCTGTCGTGGTCCTACTGTCTCTGTCCAGGCATCTGGAGGACACAGGCAGGGGTCTCAGTAGCCAGTATCTTGAGTAGAAGGTGCTGGTGCAGCTGTCAGCTGGGCTGGGGTGCATGGGAATGAGGGGTGCACCAAGTGTACAAACCAGAAGTGGGAGCCCAGAGTGAGGAAATGTTCATAGGTGAGCAGCAGGCTCAGCAGCCCAGAGCCAGCAGGATGGGGTGGAGACCCTACCCAGTGCTGACCATGCGTGTCTCTGGCCCTCAGACAGAGCTGTGACCTGGCGCCACTTGCAGCTGGTAAACCTGCCCACCATGGCAAGCCCCACTCTGAGTCCCGACTCCTCATCCCAGGAAGCCCTGTCAGCCCCAACCTGCTCCCCCACTTCTGACTCTGAGAACCTCAGCCCTGATGAGCTGGAGCTGCTGGCCAAGCTTGAAGAACAGAACCGGTGAGTTGGAGCCTGGGGATGGAGGAAGGGGTGCATAGTACAGCCTGGGCCCCAAACAGCAGTTTCTGAGTGTGGCCTTGGGCAAAGTCCTAGCCCCCACCAGAGGCAATGTCATCCTCTTAACCCCAGGCAAACAGAGAGCTCCCCATTCAAGTGAGGAGACCAAGGTTTCAAGAGGCAGAGTCCATCTGTGAACCTGGCCATGTTTCTCAAGCCTTTGTTGGACAGAAGAGTCCAGCCTCTGACTCCGGCGTCAGGCTTCCCACCTTTTCCCTCTGGCCCTCCCCTTGCTTTAAATTGTAGGTTTATTCCCAAAACACTAATTTGAAAGAATATGTGCACCACTATGTTCACTGCAGTGTTATTTACAATAGTCAAGATTTAGAAGCAGCCCAGGTGCCCATCAATAGGCACATGGATAAAAAAGTTGTGGTACATTTACACAATGGAATATGACTCAGCCATTAAACAGAATGAAATCTTACCATTTGCAACAGCATGGATAAACCTAGAGGGTATTATGCAAAGTGAAATAAGTCAGTCAGAAAAAGACAAATACCATATGATTTCACTTAGATGTGGAATCTAATGAACAATGTAAACAAACAAACAAAATAGAAACAGACACATTGATACAGAGAACATCTGATGGTTGCCAGATGGAAGGGATTTGGGGAACTGGGTGAAAAGGACAAAGGGCTAGAGAAGTACAGAGTGATAGTTCCAGGTAGTCATGGGGAGGTAAAGTGCAGCACAGCAAGTACAGCCAATAATGTTGTGATAACTGTGTGTGGTGCCAGGGGGGACTGGAAATTTGGGGCAGAACACTTTCTGAAGTATACAATTGTCTAATCACTATACTGTATACCTGAAATCAATATAAAATAATATTGAATGTAAACTAATTGAAAAAACAACAATTTAAAAAAAGGAGTCCTACTGGTGCTTAACAGGCATGCACTACTTGAAGCCCTTTAAATCTGCCCTGGCTTTCCTCCTTTGGCATGTAAGTACTTTTAATTTTCCATAGTGTTGTGGAAGAATAACGATTATATTCAAGAGGAGAAATGTTTATTAAATGAAAGGTGACTAAAAATAGTAACACTTTCTCAGTGTGTGCTTAGCGAAACTTTCTAGTAGAACAGAGGCAACAATTGAAAGAACTTTCAAATCATGGTTTTTGAGCTTTTGAAGTGAACTTATTATATGACTTGTCCTTTTCCATAAACAGTGTCATATAGCAAGATAACTTTGTATAAAAATTACTGTTAATTTAATTGTAATTAGAATTTTGATCAATTATGTTTTATTTCCAAAACCCCTTTTCTCCCAAAGTATAAAGGAAAGGAATGAAAGGAAAAGGAAAATCTTTCAAATATTAAAAATAAAACATAGATTCATTACCATTCAGCTATGGCAAAGCCAGCAGATCAGGAAAGGACTGCCATTGAGAAAATAGTTTGTCACTCACTGTCCCCTAGAAGCGGAGGCAGGCCACACAGGGAGGCACAAGGGTCAGTCAGAAAGTGGATGGAGCCAGGGGAAATTCAGGCAAGTACCTCCATTGTGGTTTTGGAGAGAAGCAATGGGCGAGGTAGGGTAAGCAGGCCTGGGTTGGGTGAGTTGGAATAATTCTACAGGCTCTAGGGCATAGGGGTGGCTCTGGTTGCCTGGCACCTGACCCTGTGGTGATCAGGATGGAGAGATAGTGGCCCTGAGAGTGAGAGCCTGATAGAGGAGAGGTGGTAGTTTTGTGGGTTCTGGATTCAGTGATTTGCACATGAAAGACACAGTGGGAGGTACGTCCTTAACTATCTGTAGGATTTAGGGAGACCTGGGAGGGGCAGACCCTCCAGAGTCAGCCAGGACCTAGCTGTGAAAGCATCAGGTTTCATACAGTTTCTCCCTAGCTAGGTACTTCCAGGCTTCCAGCGAGCAGCTCACCCTCTCTGCGCCTCATCTATAAAACATGGATCTTAACAAAAACCTGCCCTTCAGGGGTGGTACAAGACTCAGTGAGTCAACCCACGTGTTTCTCAGCCCAGTGGGCACAGAACGGGACAAACAAATGGCAGCCTCTGCAAGGACCCAAGGAGATGGACCACAGTTCAGAGAGCTTAGGGCTCTGGCCAATGTCACTCAACAAAGCCACACAGCAAGAACAACTTAGACCCAATCCTTGGTAGCCTCTGGAATCCCTGGGAGGAGGGACCAGGCTCCTCAGCAGCCACCTGTCCCCAGGGAGCCACTGAAGCCCAGAGATCTGGGTGGGAGGTGCCTGCAGCCCGGACCTGCCTCTACCGGCCCTCCCTGCCTAGGCTCCTGGAGGCCGATTCCAAGTCCATGCGCTCCATGAATGGCTCCCGGCGAAACAGTGGCTCCTCGCTGGTGTCCAGCTCCTCGGCCTCCTCCAACCTGAGCCACCTGGAGGAGGACACGTGGATCCTGTGGGGCCGAATTGCCAATGAGTGGGAGGAGTGGCGGCGCAGGAAGGAGAAGCTGCTTAAGGTGTTGGGGACGGTGGAGGTGGGTGGGCACCTGGGCGGCCAGCAGGGGCAGAGCCCCTAACTGGGCAGAGGGACAGAAGTGGAGATGTGCGGGCACTTTCAGAGGGCTTTGCCAGGAGGAGAGGGGAGAGAGGTCTGGCCAGATAGGTAGCTATTGCACTGACATCTCAGGGACCCATTTGTTTCCTGCCCCACTGTGTTCTGTGACAGACTGGGGGTAGTACATTAAGCAGTGTAAACTCTGTCTGCAGTGCAAAGATGCTGCCGAGCTCTGGGCCACATGCATGGCATGGGCAAGCCTCGTCTTGGGGACTGGACTAGGTAGCTGTGAGGAGGCTACACTGGGACAGTGTCCAGCCTGGCCTCCTGCTACCCACCCCGTCCCCAGGAGCTGATCCACAAGGGCATCCCACACCACTTCCGGGCTATTGTGTGGCAGCTCCTGTGCAGTGCCACGAACATGCCAGTCAAGAACCAGTACTCGGAGCTGCTCAAGATGTCCTCGCCGTGTGAGAAGTTGATCCGCAGGGACATTGCCCGCACCTACCCAGAGCACGAGTTCTTCAAGGGCCAGGACAGCCTGGGCCAGGAGGTCCTCTTCAATGTCATGAAGGTGAGCCCACCCCTGCCACCCAGGACCCCTCACCATACATGAACAAGCACTGTCCACATTGCCTGCTGTCACTGCCCTGGCAGGAGGCTGGCAGGACACTGCCCTGACACTGACATCCCCTTGCAGGCATACTCTCTGGTGGACCGGGAGGTGGGCTACTGCCAGGGCAGTGCCTTCATCGTGGGCCTGCTCCTCATGCAGGTAGGTGGTGGGGGCTAGTCTATGGCAAGGGACAGCCCATCTGGGCTCCACATTCAGGAGGCGGACAGAAGTAGAACGAAACCCTCCATCCAGTGTTCTACAGTCAGAGCCTCCATCCTCCTCCTCCTGTGACCTCTAACAGTCCCCAGGCCAAGCCCCCAGTGGGCGAGCACAGAGGGGCTGACTGCCTGTCCTGTCTACTGCACTGTTCAAGGGATGGAGGGGCAGGCTATCCTGCTCAGTCACCTCCCAGAGCTGGACAGGAAACTCCAGGGAGAAACTTAAGTTGGCCAGTGTGGAGTTTATGGGGCTGAGGTTTTGTCCAGAGAATCCAGGAGGCTTAGGAAGGGGAGAACAGACGCTGGGAGTGGACCAAGAATGTCCCAACCATGGGCTCTGGAGGCGGCCAGACCAGGGGCTCAAGTCCCAGCTCCACCGGTCCCTGCTAAGTGGCCTTTGGCAGGTGACTTCAGTCTCAGGAGGTTTCCCATCAGTAAACAAAGGTGACCAGAAGTTTATTGTGAGAGTTCAGGCAGCCCACGCAGTCCACATTCAGTAGACATAAAGAAAACAGAAACAGGACAAGCACAATATTCTGGGGACATGAGAAGAGCAGCAAGCATCCCCTCCCACCCCTCCCACACTCACAGCCCCTGCTGGCCTGCCCATCCCCAGATGCCTGAGGAGGAGGCCTTCTGCGTCTTTGTGCGGCTGATGCAGGAGTACCGCCTTCGGGAGCTGTTCAAGCCCAGCATGGCCGAGCTGGGGCTCTGCATCTACCAGTTTGAGTACATGCTGCAGGTGAGCAGGACCAGGGTGGCCCCGCACCTCCCACTCCTCTGCAGCGCACAGCCATGGGCACCAACCTGGGCCGCCCCAGTGGGTCTCTTTGACTGAAAATTCAAGGGCTGAAAAATCAGGTCCAGATGTCCCAGCTCAGAAAGGGGCTCTAGCCCTCAGGGGACCATGTGGCACTGTCCCCAGGCACACTTCCAGGGCAGGACCAGCCATTTAGGGTGGGGGCTCCTGAGTGTTCTGGGCTCCCAGAGCCCAAGGGCAGAGGGGTTAGGCTAGCTCTTGCCAGACACACCCACAGCCCCCTTGTCTACTCCCAGGGTGGCAGAAGGAGGGAAAGTGTTGTCTGCCTGCCTTTGATGATTAGGGGAGAGCTGCAGATCTTTCCGTTGATAAACAGCAGCCCCCACAGGGGACGGTCTTGGCTGGGAGGCAGAGTGGGTGCATGTCAGCAAAGAACATGCACATACATATGCACACACACACCTGGCCTGCTCCGGAAGCCTGTCACAGTTGGAGCTGTGACACTGCACAGCAGTTGGGGGTGGGAGCAGCAGGGGGACAGGAGGTGGACCCTGGGGCGAGCCTGGTCATGAAGCTCCACTCCTCAGGCCTGGGGGACTGGGAGGTACTATTGATCAAGGGGACCTGGTAGTGCCAACAAGCTGGGGGCAGAGCCTACACAGAAGTGGCCCCGCCCAGGCCGAGTAGTTGCAGGTTCCCACAGCAAAGTAGCTAGACAGCACCATGGAGCCCCTGGGTCTGCAGGGAAGTCCAGGGCAGGTTATGGGGAGGGTGGCGCCAGAGTCCCTCTGCCAGTGAAGGACATCCAAGGGGTCCTAACACTTTCCTCAGCCTCATTCCCCAGTTTCTGTCCCTTTTCAGCAGTCTGAAGTTCAGGCCAATCAGACTGCCATCCCCTGAGCTTTGCTGGGCACAGAGCATTGTGAGGTTATGGGGAGACACAGCAACTGGCAAGTTACTGAATACAGGTTGAGCTGCAGTGAGCTCATGCCATGCTCACCTCTCACTGTCTGGGTGGCCCTGAAGAGTTGTGCAAACCCACCCCAAGCCTCAGAAGCACCCTGTCGGCTGGTCGTGAGGATCCCATGAGCTGAGAGGAGAGCAGTCAGGCCAGATCCTGCCCAGAGTGCACACCCAACACCCATGAGCTGCTGCTACACCTGCCACCCCTGCCTGTGTCCCCACCTCATGCTACTCAGTGCCAAACATAGTGCCAAGGGCACACAGAGGAAGGGAGCCAAGGGCAGATCAGGGAAGGCTTCCTGAAGACAGGGGCATCGAGACCTGGGGAGCCTGTGGGCGTGGACAGCTGTGCCTGGTGCTGGCCTCACAGTGCTGGCCTCTTCCCCCTATCCTCAGGAGCAGCTCCCGGACCTGAATACCCACTTCCGCTCCCAGAGCTTCCACACATCTATGTACGCCTCATCCTGGTTCCTCACACTCTTCCTGACCACCTTCCCACTGTCCGTCGCCACTCGTGTCTTCGACATTTTCATGTATGAGGTCAGGACCCCTTCAGCCCCTTCCTCTCCCCAAAGCCCCACACTGGGAATAAATACTGGCCAGGAAAAGGCCAGGGCTTGGGGAGGAGTTGGAGAGCTCCCCAGGAGAGCAGGAGCACAGAAGCACTGTCACCACCACCTTTGCAGGGCCTGGAGATCGTGTTCAGGGTGGGCCTCGCCCTGCTGCAGGTGAACCAGGTGGAGCTGATGCAGCTGGACATGGAGGGCATGTCTCAGGTGGGTCAGGAGCCCAGGGAAAGGTAGGGTTGCAGAGCCCCAGCAGGGGCACCTATGCAGATGAATCCTCCTGTGAGATGAGAGGGCCGGGAGCTCTGAGCAGCCTGATCCTTCCTTGTCCCCTGTGACCCGAGGCCTCTGTAGAGGACCAGGGTGGGCCCCAAGGAGCCCCAGACTCTGCCAGACACAGTCCAGGGCCAGCAGCCTGGCAGTGGGGAGAGAGGAAGGCCCAGGCCCTGGCCCTGGAAGATCCCACTCCCTCCCTCGTGCCCCAGCTTTGTGTCCCTCAAAGCCTTTATGGCAAATAGTTATACCAGCCCAACAACAAGGCCTTGGGTGCAGTTGTTGGCCCAAGCAACTGGGCCAAGCAAGGGCACAGGAGGGAGTGAGGGGTCTGGCCTACACCCAACCCCCCGCTTTCCTGCCTGCTTCTCACTACCATGCTCCCCTATGCAGGCCCCTGCCCCCTCCCAGTGTCCTCCAGCTGGTACTTCAGGGAAGAATACACAAAGGCCACAGTTGTGTCCACAAACACGAGTGTTCATTGTCTCCAGCTGCCAGAGGGGGCCGGCTGGGCTGGGGAGCAGGAGCTAGCCTGGCTCCAACCAACAGCAAGCTGTGTCCACTGGTGGCTCACACTTAACCCTTTGTGGAGGTCTTGGGGGGGCCCAGGCAAGCAGGTGGACCACTGAGGGGTCTTCCTTCCAGGTTGCTCCTTGCTGCCCCAATTCTACAACCTCTTCTGACTGTCATGGGGTACAGCTTGCCTTCTTCTTCTTCCATGAAGGTGCCCTGTGCTCAGACCCCACCTCAACCCACCTCTGGGCCTTCGCCCTCAGGAGCTCCCACAGCCTGCTTTTCTCCTGCAAACTGAAGTCCTGGGTCAGGTGGCTTCTCCCCAGGTGCCTGTTTCTCATACTCACTTGCTCCAGAATGACAGAGCACCCACAACAGGCTGGGCACTGCCTTGGGTACATGGTGACACCCCAGGCAGACCTGCTCCCACCCTCCCTCCTAGAGTACCCAAGACCTCCTCCAGGGCAGCAGGCACAGCAGGGTCTCCTCACCCTCTCCCCGTCTCTCATAGTCACTGACCACCTGTGTCCCCACAGTACTTCCAGAGAGTGATCCCCCATCAGTTCGACAGCTGCCCAGACAAGCTGATCCTCAAGGCTTACCAGGTCAAGTACAATCCGAAGAAGATGAAGAGGTCAGTACCTGGCAGCCAGGGTGCTGGCAGGAAAGGGGTCTCTGAGGGTGGGACAGAGTCCATGTCAGCCTTCTCCTCTGCAGGCTCGAGAAGGAGTACGCTGCCATGAAGAGTAAGGAGATGGAGGAGCAGATCGAGATCAAAGTGAGTCCCTGGGGAGGGGGACAGGGACCGAAGCCCTTGGGAGTGTCCCTCCCCATGCAAGAAGCAGGCAGCCACTATGGGCAGCCCTGCCCAGTACACCAGGCACCCCAGACTGTCCTTAAGCTCTGGGGTGTCCCTCTGCCAGCTGCCCCTCACTCACTGCCCAACCAGTCTGAGGACCCACCTGGTGCTGAGAACCCAGCAGTAGTCAAGGTGGACCTGCCTTTATGGGGTTCCCACTGCAGTGGGGAGACAGTCAGTGAACCAGTAAGTATAGAGTATGCATGCTAGAAAGTGCTCTAGGCAAAATGTTCAGGGCAGATTGCTGTAGGCCCAGAGAACTAAAGGCCCCGAGTGCTGAAGTTCCAACCCTCTGACACATGCCCCTAGCAACCAGCCCCCATCCTTAGGTGACCAAGGGGGCTTTCCAAAGTCACCTCATTAACATAACAAAAGATGCCTTTATCCCTCTCCTCACTTAGGGAATTCCCAGGATTTTAGGCACTCTGAGCCAGGACTGCATGGAAGACCAAATATATATTTCTTGCTATAAATCACAATATCACAAGGGGTTTCCTGAGTGTGCAGAGTCTCTGAACCCAGTCTTCCCACCCTCTCTTTCCCTCTGCTTTCATCCCTCCAAATATGATTTTAATTATTCATTCAACAAACATTTATAGAGCACCTACTTTGTGCCAATCAGAGCAGAGATTGAGGGCCCCCAGTCCAGTGGGAATAGAGGCACAGACATAAACACAAACCCCAACACAGCCTTGCTCTGTCCTGTCTACAGGCTAGCAGAATCCCAGTGGCTGGGACTGGATTCCCACAGATGAGGGTTGAAATCCCAGCTCTACCCTAGATCAGCTGTGTGGCCTGGGAAGGTGAATTCACCTCTCTGACACCTCTCAGTGTCCCCTTCTGCACAATGGGAATGACACTTGCTTTGCTGTTCAAATCAGTATTATTATCACCACCACCGCTATCATCATCCCCACCTCCTCTGAAAAGGCAGAGGCAGAAGCTAGATTACAATTCAGGTCACCTGCCACCCATACCTGAGGGGGGGAGAGGGCATCATTTGTCCTTGTTTGTAGGGTTTCCAGAAATAGTTTTGTGTCCTGAATTTTTAAGTATCTGTCTTTCTCAGAAATGGCAACCTGACTGATGTACCTGTCCAAAAGTGTGTGTGTGTGTGCACGCACGCACATCTTGCTTATACACAGACAAGGGCCTGCTCCCATCTGGTGACTATGAAGGCCTAGCAACAGTGAGGTGCACAGCAGACCCTCAACCACATGCCCAGCCTGGAAATTTCCCACGAGAGGACCCTTAGTACTGCACAGGTCTTACAGGACTCACAGGGCCTTCTCCCTTGGCCCTGCCCTGTGCTCTTTCACCTTGAGCCTGTTTTAAAATGTACCTGGGATTTGTTTTAACCAGGTATGGTAGGGTGGCTGACACAGAGACAACTGCCTTTGAAAGAAGAGTTTGTTGCTCACAGTTCCCAAGAAGCGGGGCCACCATGCCATGCAGGCCACATGGGGAAGTACCAGGGTCAGTCAGGAGACAGCGGGATCAAGGGGGAGAACAGGAGCCACAGCCTTTATTGTGGTTTTCCAGAAAAGGCATGGACAAAGCAAGGTAGGCAAGTTTAGTGAGTTCAGGGTTGACCAATTTGGATAATTTCAGGGACTATAGGAGTGGTCCCTAGTTGTCCTGTGGCAATTTAGGACAAGGGAAATATTGGCTTGGTATGTGAGAGTTAAATAAGAAAGGGGGACACTCTGGATTGCTGGTTTGCTTTGGCAGGCAGGTTGTTTACTATCTGTAGGAATTAACTAGTCCTGGGGGGCAGTCTCTCTAGGATTAGCAAGGCCACAGGATGTCAAAGCATCAAAAATACAGAAAAATTTTTTCAAGTCCCACGAATACAAAGTACCCGCTCCCCCCCGCTCCCACCCCCGTAGTTCTTGTTTTCTTTCTTTCTCTCTCTCATTTTCACTTTTGAATAAGCAGGAGAGAGGTGAGTTTTTGGTAGGGCCTCTCCAGCTCTTCCAAGGATGGCTGTGCTTATGCCAAAGACACATCAGAGAAATCGAAAGGTCATGGGTCAAGACTGGATTCCAGATCACTCTGAGGGGCAAGAGAACTGTGCTTGAAACAGCTTGGGGGGCTCAGGCAAGACACTGTCCCCCTTTGATCAGTTTCCCCATCCATGACATGAGTCAATGGGCATCAGTTAAGTCTGCCACCTCTCTGACCAATTGCTTCCTAGGAATGTTCTGGATGTTTCCATCACCTTTTTCTCCCTGGGAGAAACCAGGAAATGTTCTGTACGATCCACAGGGAGGCAGGACCCTCACTAATCTGCTGATCGAAAGTGTTTGTGTACCTACTTCTTAACGGGCACATAGGTAGAGACTAAATACAAGGTGTATGAAAACCTCACCTGCTGTAGGGAAACCTAAAACCACAAATATCTAACCAGAATCCACCAGGGCAGGATGCAAGGTGAAAGCAAGAGAGCTGGCCTCCCCCTAGCTGGGAGGGAAGTGACAACTGTCTGTCTGGCACAGCTAGATGGCTGTCAGTAGGTCACAGAGATGTAATTGTCAAGTTGAAGGAAGCATGGGTGTTCAGCAAGACCTCTTTTCCTGGACCCAAATTCTGAGACAAGTTTGTCTACTGAGATTGAACCCTAGGGCTGGAGGCAAAGCAGTGAGTAGTGGGGGATGTCCGATGGCAGCTTCTCCCAAAATGCAGAAGCTTTGCCCTGTGGAAGGTAGACAGGCCCAGGCATGGGATAGAAACAGATCCCTAAGGAGGCCATGCATTCATCCCAACACACAGTGTGTATCCACAAAAGCACTCACATTATTTTTACTGAACCAAGGCTTGTTTAAAAAAAAAGAAACCTAATGAGCAACCTGAATGGGGCTTGGCCCTGTTTTCTGGGATCACTGGCCCAGAATGTAAGCATCTGGGTCTATCCTGCCCAGAGGTGCCCTGGCCCCTTGGGGGACAGGCCTCTGTACAGAAGTGAAAGCAGGATCTGATGCACTCTCCCCTCTCTCCACACAGAGGCTTCGAACAGAGAACCGGCTCCTGAAACAGCGGATTGAGACCCTGGAGAAGGTGAGGGGTGTGGCCATCGGCCTGTGACACTGAACCCTCCAGGCCCCAGGCAGGACCCAGCAGCCAGAGGCTCAGCCAGCCCCTTGCTCCAGGCCCAGGCCCCAGCATGAGCCTCCCTGAGATTTGAGCTGCCATACAGTCAGGCCAAGGGAAAACTTAGCTTAGGGACCAGGGTTGAGTTATAACCTGGTTACCTGCAAACACCACAACCCATTTGTGGCCAGTGCCTTCCGGGGCTGCCTGGGAGGAGAGAAGGAGGTAGAACTGCTACTCTGACTGAGGTGGCGGGAACTGGGCCATAAGGTACCCTACCCATCCTGTAATCTGGAAGCCTTGCCCTCAAAAGAAAGGAGATGGGAGTAGAGGGGTAGGGGGTGGTCTTTCCACCAGCTCCACTGTGAGGTACCACAACCTTGATCCTGGCCCCAAACTTTTTTAAAAATATTTTATTTATTTACTTTTTAGAGGAGAAGGGAGGAAGAAAGAGAGGGAGGGAGTGAAACATCAATGTGTGGTTGCCCCTCATGTGCCCCCTACTAGGGACCTAGCCTGCAACCCAGGCATGTGCTCTGACTAGGAATCGAACCAGAGACCTTTTGGTTCTCAGGCTGTCATGCAATTCACTAAAGCCACACCAGCCAGGACCAGCCCCCAACTTTTTTTACAGATGGAAGTGGAGGCAGGGGAGGCCCCCACTTCCTGATCCCCCCTCATTTTCACTTGACCCTCCACTGACTAGAGGTTGTCCACAGGATTTTATTGCCCTTGCCCCAAGACCTCCATTCTTGTTCAGCCTCTAAATGAAACCTTCTGAGTTTTCCCAGTTGGCCCAAGCCTGGCTGAGCCTAGACAGGACAGCTGTGGGCACCCTTGTCTCCCCACTCAACTCACACTCAGACCCCTCTCCTGGAAGGAGCTGGCTCTAGCTTTGGTCTATCTCCAGGTCCTCTCCTGCTGGTTCTCGGGTCTCACTCCTGTCTCCCCTGCTTCTAGAGATAGTCCACTACATTAGTGACAAGTGGTTCTTGTCTGTCTCTCCCCCTCTCCTGTCCCCGTGCCTTCCGCTCTGCCTCCTCCCTCTGTTGCTGGGAACCCCTTCGCCGGGTAGGAGAGCGCTGCTCTGGCTGATAGGTTAATCCAGGTACTGTAGCTTTTCATCTCACTCTTCCTAGTCTCTACACGTGACAGCCAATAATGGGCTCTTCCCTGGTCACTGCCATCCCAGGGGCAAGGGGCAAAGGACTGGTACCATGCATGGGGGTGGCTGGGGACTGCTTCTCAGAGACAGAGGTATCGCTCTAGAGGAGGGGGCTGTGCATATATGCAAATACAACATCTGGATGTGTCTGTGAGTGTAATACGCGCACAGGGACTCAGAGCCTCCTCCCTCCAGAGGACACAGGAGGGGTCAGGAACCCTGAAGATGCATCTACAACAAAACTTACCGTGCACTGAGCGCCCCCACCACCACCCCCACACATACAACTGCCCCTTCTGGCCCTTCACGCTCCTCTCTGCTGCCCCCTGCAAGGCCTGCCATCTTCTCTCATTCACCTGCTTCTGCTGCTGCCTCATCTTGAATGGCTTTATCTGAAGCTTCTGCCTGCCACCTGGTGGCTCTGAGCCTAGCATGGGGGGATCCACATTGGGTGGGGTGAGGGGATGAGGCTGGTGGAGTGGATCTTATCCCTTGGCAGGTAGAAGCCCCAAGGTCCAGGATTGGGAAGGGCGGGGGAACAGGCGTATTCCACCAGTGCACCCTGCTTCTGGAGCTCAGCTGCCCCCACCCTCAGTGGCAGAGCCCAGCCCCTGGTATGCCATTGTCCATGGATAAGGACTTGCTTCTCTTCCCGGGGGACAGAGGCCGAGCACCAGAAGCTGGGAGGGGACGGAGCTGTCAGCAGCCCCAGCCTGGGGGTCTCCATTTAACCCCTATGGGGCCCGGGTGGGGGTGCGTGTCTTTCTCCAGGCTCCTCCTGGTGTCCTGTACCTGCCTACCCCTCACTCTTGTCCCCAGGCCCCGCGGGGCACCCATCCCAGACTGTGATTGAAGGAGGCCCTTCCCTCTCCCACACCACCTCGGCTCTCCTCAGGCCTCCCCCTCACTGCCCCCTGTCCTCGCTGGGCTCAGGGACAGGTGACACGGGCGCAGGAGGCGGAGGAAAACTATGTCATCAAGCGGGAGCTGGCAGTGGTGCGGCAGCAGTGCAGCTCAGCAGCGGAGGACCTGCAGAGGGCGCAGAGCACCATCCGGCAGCTGCAGGAGCAGCAGGTACCGGGAGCCGCTCACCACCGCCCAGCTGGGGGGTCAGCCCTCTAGTTCCTAACTAGTGTGTGGGGCAGCACCCAGAACCCGAGTACATATTCTCCCCCAGCCATCAGCCCCTGACCCGAGAGAGAACCCTGCAGTTTCCATGTTCCATCACCCACCTGGGTGCTTGGCCCTCTGCACTGAGACCGAGGCAGCCAGCCTCTTCTGCCTCTGGTCTCAGCATATGAACCAGGCTGTCCCTGCAGGGCTCCCTTCCTGACACAGGCATGCGACCTTAACGGTACTGGGCGACCCAGCTGGTACTGTGATTTCTTGGCGTCTCCCCAAAGTCTTCAGGGCTTAGGGAGGCTTCACACTTTATAGAGTTCCCCAGGAAGCAGTCATGCAGGGTAAGTGCTAGGATGAGGGACAGGAGGAGGCACCCTCCTCCAGTACTCAGAGAGTCTGGTCTGTGCCTAATGCCCTGAGCTGGTGGGGTGGGAATAAGGCAGTCCTGCAAGTCTGTTGTGGGGTCTCGAATGTAGTGTTGGGAGGACTCATGGGGCTGGAACACTGGGCAAAGGGACTGCTTCTCCCTGAGGTGGATTTTAGAACCTTCCTTCAGCTCTACCCAGCAGGCTTCCTTCCTTACCTGACAACCTGCCAGCAGCTGCATCCTCCAATCTGAGAGTGTTCATGAGGGCACATGCCCTGGAGGGGCAGGGAAAGATGCTGTAGGCTCCTCGGACCCCTGCAATCCAGGCCTGCTCCCAGCAGAGCCTAGCATCGAGGTGGGGTCCCTGATTTACAGAAACCACAGGTGCCCAAGAAACAACGGGTAGGGAGATGGAAGGGTTGTTCCCTGGGTACTGGGCAGGAGGCCAGTGGGGAAGTAGGTGGTGTCGGGCAGGGCTGGGGCCGGGGTCGGGGCAGAGGCTGGGGCAACCTCCCAGAGAACCGCCCTGCCAGACCACAGAGATGGGGACCCAGCTCCCGCCCCAGGAGCTTTCCTCAACCACCAGCAAGGTCTCCTTTATTGGACCCAGGTGGCACCTGTCTGAGAAGCCTCAGCACTGAGAAAGAAGTACCCCAGCAAACTCTTTTCCCATCCTTTCCTGTTTTGAAATGGGGGGAAGGGAAAGGAAGAAGGCAAAGAAAGAGGGACATGAGTGCCATAGCCCTGAGTCCTGCCCTGCTGCAGCCCACCACATGACTAGGCCACAAGCCACACAGCAGGAAGGGCACCTTGAAGAACTCATCCTCCACACCCAGTCCAGCAATCCTGGGAACAGCCATTAGCATCCCTCAGGGCTATCCTGAGGCAATGGAAGGTCCCCTTCTGAAGGTTCCCTCTGTGTGACTTTCCCAGAAAGGAGGCCAAGTCTGGCCATCAGGGTCCCCAGGATGGGATTCAGCTCTCTTCCCAAGAAGGAAGAAGGCATAGGAAGAGGACCCAGGGTTTCTCCTCACCCCCTCCCATCTACCCACAGACTGAGCCTCCTCCCAGCCCAGGGGCTCTGTGAAGTAGGGGGCAAGTCCTGGGCTCACAGCCAGCCGGCAGGAAGGCTCCCCGCCCTCCTGATGCAGCCCTCCACCTGCCCCCAGGATAACCCTCGCCTCACCGAGGACTTTGTGGCCCACCTGGAGACTGAGCTGGAGCAGTCACGGCTTCGGGAGACAGAGACATTGGGAGCCCTGCGGGAGATGCAGGACAAGGTTCTAGACATGGAAAAGGTGGGACTGGGCAGGCCGGTGTTGGGGAGACTCTGGGAAAGGGGAGGTGGGGTGTTGTATGTAATGAAGGAGGTACACGACCAGGCCTGAGCCAAGGAGAAGGGCTGCCACGGGGGTCAAGAGGGTCAGGGGGGAGTGTTCTGGTGTCATATCCTCCTGCATCAGCAGTCCCTGAGGAACCCAAGACCACCTCCCCCATGGTCTCCCCAGGAGGGTCTGGGCAGATGGGAAGTGGGTCCCTCACCTCTAAAACCCTCTCAGGTCCTAGAGGGAAACACACACACACACACCAGGGCATTCCCACCCTTGTGCACTATGTGCCAGCACTATAATGGCTTCCATGGGCTTCCTGGACAGCCTTCCCCACCTGTACATCCCTTCAGTCTCTGGGTTCCAGGAGGGAGAGAAAAAGAAGGAAGGCCCCAGCCCAGCAGGGCTGCTCACCCAACCCCCACCCCCAAAGAGACATCACCCAGGGGACAACTAGGGGCCACCCTCTCCTGCCTGCAGCCCCGAAGGGGGCCCCAGGCCTCCTGGGTCCCTCCCCAGCTTCTTTCACACCAACTCAGTATTGACTCAGCTTCCACAAAGCTAGCAGCCACCCCAGCCACCTGGAGCCTGCCCTCCCAGGTATCTCTGCCACAGCCTCTCAGTTCCCATCAGCCAGCCCAGAGCTGTGCTTCCTTCCACCTCCCTCCACCTCAGAAGGAAATGTGCATCCAGTAGATCCTGCCTCCCAGACCCAAACGAGGGTCAATGAGGTCCTAGGGTAGCAAGCTGGATTTTGTTCCAAGAGGCCAGAACACAAATCTCCCATCCCTGAGCCATTGGAAGGACAGGACAGGGCCTGGACTGACCCTCAGTGGGTTCTCAGAAAGAGGGGCTGCCTGGGAGGGGGCAGGGTATGGGGTTCGGAGGCTCAGTCTTCTCAGCCTCTGCTGGGGCAGGTCCCAGCTCCGGTCATGGGCCCCATGGGGGTAGATCTGATTCCCAGGTGGGTAGGCGCCTGTCCTTACCCAGCCTGTCTGGTGTCCTCAACAGTAACATTATGGAGGCCTTACACTTTATGGAGTTGCCCTAAGCCAGTCCTCTGAGAGAGCAGGTACTGTTCTTACAGCCATTTTATAGGTGAGGATTTGCAGCTGGGGCCACAGAGAGAGATCTGCCCCCCACAGGCCTGGTCCACCTTCCCAACATACCATGTGTTCAGGGTGCACCCTCTCTTAGCCGCTGCCCAAGGTAGAGCCCAAAAGAAACGAGAGGTGGCATCTCAGCCCACAGGAAGGGGCTGTGTGGCTACTGGCTGCCCTAGGCTCTGACAGCTCCTGTCCCCCTCAGAGGAACAGTTCACTGCCTGATGAGAACAATGTGGCCCGGCTGCAAGAGGAGCTGAAGGCGCTCAAGGTTCGAGAGGGCCAGGCAGTGGCCTCCGCAAGGGAACTGAAGCTACAGCTGCAGGAGCTGTCAGACACCTGGCAGGTGAGGTCCTGGCCAAAGATTGGGAAGCAGCCCTGCAACCATGAGGTCTGCCACCCTCTGGACCTAGGGGGCCTCAGAGACCCTGGGCTGACCACTGGCCTCTGCAGGCCCATCTGTCCCGCGGGGGCCGCTGGAAGGAGTCCCCACGGAAGCTGGTCCTGAGCGAGCTGCAGGACGAGCTGATGAGTGTGCGTCTGCGCGAGGCCCAGGCTCTGGCAGAGGGCCGCGAGCTGCGGCAGCATGTGGTAGAGCTCGAGACGCAGGTGGGCTGCAGCCGCCCTCTCAGGGAGGGACTTAGTGTCCAGGGTTGGCCCCTTGGTAAGCCCATTACCCCCGCCTGTGTGTCCTTCATCCCCCAGGACCACATACACCGCAACCTTCTGAACCGTGTGGAGGCGGAACGCTCGGCACTGCAGGAGAAGCTGCAGTACTTGGCCGCGCAGAACAAGGGGCTGCAGACGCAGCTGAGCGAAAGCCGCCGCAAGCAGGCGGAGGCCGAGTGCAAGGTGCCCCTCTCCCGGATCCCGCCTTCCCACCCCCACTCTTGCCCACCTCACCCTTGACCCGCCCTCTCCCCACTGCCCTCAGAGCAAGGAGGAAGTGATGGCCGTGCGCCTGCGAGAGGCGGACAGCATGGCAGCGGTGGCTGAGATGCGGCAACGCATCGCGGAGCTGGAGATCCAGGTGCTGGGCGAGGCGCGGCAGGGCGTGGGTCAGTGTGGGGCGGGGATGCCACCTGACCCCTGCACCCTCGCTCTCTCGCAGAGGGAGGAGGGCCGCATCCAGGGCCAGCTGAACCACTCGGACTCCTCGCAGTACATCCGCGAGCTCAAGGACCAGATCGAGGAGCTAAAGGCCGAGGTGAGTGCGGGAGGGGCCGAGAGCCCTGCGTGTCCTCAGCTGGTGACGGGCCAGGAGTCAGTGCCTGGGATACGGGAGAGAAGGGTGCCCAGCAACAAATGAGTCCACACCTCCAACATGCCGGTCCCACCCCAGGTGCGGCTGCTGAAGGGCCCGCCGCCCTTTGAGGACCCGCTGGCCTTTGATGGGCTAGGCCTGGCTCGACACCTGGATGAGGACTCTCTGCAATCGTCAGATGAGGAGTTGCTGGGCGTGGGTGTGGGCGCAGCCCTGCAGGACGCACTCTACCCGCTGTCCCCTCAAGATGCGCGCTTCTTCCGCCATCTGGAGCGGCCTGCCAAGGACAGCGAGGGCAGCTCGGACAGCGATGCTGATGAGCTGGCCACACCCTATAATCAGGGCCTGGACAACTGAGGCCCTGCCCTTGAGCCCAGAGCTGGGGATGGGGGGTTGGGGATGCCTCCCTGGGCCTCCAGGGCCACTCTTAACCAACTCCGCGCCCACCCCAAGGGGCGTGGCAGGGTGCAAAGGGTAGAGCTGGAGCCTGAGGATCCTCAGGGTACCTGTCACACTCGCCCTCCCTAGCACTGTTTAACCATCTCGGTCTGCACCCCTCTAGGCTCAGCTATCTGGAGGGTCCGCCCCTCTGGAATACAAGGGCACCTGAGGACACGGAGGTCCCAGGACTGGAGAGCAGAAAGCTCCCTCTTCCCACCTGGCCTCCTTCTGGGACAAGGAGGGCCCTGCTGGGAAGGGCCCAGGAGCTGGAGGAGGCCTGAGGAAGGAGGGGCCACTCTGGGCTGGATGTCAACACCCCATGATGCCCCTAGGGACCCTTGGTAGCCAGGGACAGATGGCCAAGCTGGGCTTTCCTGCCTGATGCAGGCCTCGTGGGCCCTGAGCAGAAACCAAAGTGCCCCCTACTGTGTGCAGGGCCACCTGGGGTGCACATGGCCAGGGAACCAGATGGGGGCAGTGTCTGTCCCTGCTTCTTGGGGCCAGAGTAGAGGTGTAGAAGTCAGGAGACCCTGTCCCCAGAGCCCTACATCTTCCTCTATGAGACACTTCCATCATCCCATCTTGGTCAGTGATGGAGGGGCTCCCCACCCAGGCTAGCCTCCTCTCCAGGGGGTCCCCAGCCTCCACTTCCCTTCCTTCCCTGGGTCTCCAGCCCTACCCTCCAGCCAGGGCCAGGCCCCAGGGGAGGAGGCTGCTCAGAGTGGCATCCTCATGCCTCCTTCCTCACTGTGTTTGCATCGTCTCTGCAGAGTCAGAGCCAAGAACGGTGCCAAAGTCCAACTATGCTCCCCAGACCCCTCCCCCCAAGGGCCTTCTGATGCTCTTGGGGCTCCTGGAGCCTGGGGCAGCCTCCTTGGCACCTCCTGGAGTGGGGAATTCATGTTCAGTGCCCCTTTCCCAGTTACCCACTTCTCAGTGTTACAAAGCCTGGGGACCAGGGTGGGCATCGCAGGGCTCTCCCATGTGCCTCCCACACTGCCCACCACCATTTTGCACACTGCCTGTTCATACTCCACATGTCGCCCAGGTGGGAATAGAAAATAAAGTGTATTTACACAGTGACGGACAAGGGACGCTGACTGGGGCAGGCCTGGGAGTAAAGGGACTGCAAGCAGCCTCAGGGCCCCAGCCAGTTGTCCAGCAAAGCATAGAGAGGGGAGCAGGCTGTCCTTGTCTTTGGGAATCTCCCAGAGAGGTAGAGGTCATAGCAGTCCAGAAGAGGGGCCAAGGAGGTGGCCCAGGCTGGGGTGCAACACGAGGAGGGAAGAGCACTTGCTGGTTCAGTGTGAGAAAAAGTATGAGGTTGGGGAGAGATGGACAGTATGCAGGGAATAGGTCAGAGAGGATCTCAGATGTCAGGCTCACAGATGAATGCTGATAGCCTGGCATTTTCAGAAGGGTGACCCTGGAGATGGCAAGGACAAGGGGTGTGATTTCCCTCCTGGGCGACTCAGCTTGAGCCTCCCCTGAGACAAGTGGAGCAATTTGGAGTCTCAGGGTCTGGTTGTGTTCATTTAGCACATACTTCCTGAGGCCCTCCAGGGGCTCTTGCCCCATGCCTCACTCTAAGTGATTCCCAGGGTAGTCGAAGTGACAGACACGGTGCAGGGATGAGGGGCTGAGCCTTCATGCTGATGTGACAAGTGCCCAGTAGCTGAACGAACAGGAGATAGTGAATGTTTCCTGGAGGAGGGGTGCCAGAGCTGGCTCCAAAGGCAAAAGCATAAAGGCAAGACATGGCAGGGACCAGAGGAAGCACATGATAGAAAGAACAAGAGAAAGTGGGCATGGCCAGACCAGGAAGGGGTCTCTTCAGTTAGGAGCCAGTTTGCACTTTTGAACTGAGGACACAAGGATGCTATGGGGGGCTTTGGTACAGTGTTGGGGGTTAGTGAGGAGGCCAGGGTGAAGACCAAACTGAGCTGGGCGGTGGGGAGAGTGAATGGGGGTTCCCCTCAAGTGAAAGGGGCCCTTCTGAGCAGCAGGGCAAGATGCTAGTTATGCCCTGGAACAGCCAAGTTCCACATATTGTCCCATCATTTAACAGCTCCTGTGGGCCATGCACCATTTCCATCACAGAGTTTAACAGTAAGACCCCACCCGTTTTTATTTCCCCTACTCCCACAGGGTAATTCCTACCCCACGATGGCACAGGGCCTCAGGGGAAACTGTCTAAGGTTCTGCCCTGCTTGCTCTTGGGGCTGCCTTGAGGCTCCAGCTATCCAGTAGTTTATGAGCCAATCCCTACCTTTGGGCATGTCTCACATTCTGGAAGGAAGGACCCATGGGTCCTTGCCATGGTTCAACTAGCTGGTTTGCCACTGAACTTGAGCTTGAGGAAGGGAGCATGTTGTGTGCCCAGCACACATTGACTTCCAGGAGTGGAAGTAGAGCCCTGTTGGGACAAGGCCCATTTCTCCTCAGACCCTAAGTTCAGCCTGCCACATCTGGGGTGGGGACAGGCAAGACTGGGCAATCTGTGTATGACAGGAACCTGGCTACAGGGCAGACTATGAGAACTGGGTCTAGGGGCAGAAACAGGACCCAGGGCACAACACAGAGTCCTGCTCTTTTCTTTTACCTGCTTAGGTATTGTGGTCCCTGCCAGGTCTCCATCATTGGTGTGTGAAGTAGGACACCCTTATGGAGGAAAGGCCTGGGGGTGTTTCCTAAAGGAGCACTTGGAAAGAAGGGCCTGGGCAGGGGCTTAAGGAGTCCAGGAATTGGTTGGCTCTGGTGAGGATCCCTGATGGTGAGGCACAGGCCTGGCTGGAGGGATTTGGGGAGAATACCCTAAGCTGGAACCAAAGGTGAGGCCCATGGGTTGGGAGCCACTAAGGGGCATGGTGAGGACACCTGCAGAGGATGGGGCAATGTGAGGACACCCTGGTCTCCCTACTCAGCCTTGGAAGAGGCTGCTCCTTCCCTACAGGTCCCTCCCTATCCTGTCCCAGGAAGGCCCTACTCCCTATACACGGTCATTTTGAGGAGGCCACTGCCCAGCCTCAGGCCTTCCCTGCACTGCAGCCCCCTGGTAAGCAGAAGGCATTGCGTCCTGGGTAAGAAGGCCCAAGAAGGAAGAGAGAGTCCAAGGTTCCTAGGTGATCCCTCTCTCCCAAGGCAGGAGGGTGCACACTGGGAGGAGGGAGGAGAGGCCCTCACTCCGACCTCCAGCGAGCCCCTCCCACTGTCCTCCGCCTCTGGGGAGAGTGCTGGCTCCCCTGGCCCAGTGTGGGAAAAGCTTGAGTCCTTCATCCACGCTGGCCACGCACTAGCTTACCCACTTGGTAGCATAGACTCACCTGGGTCCCTCCTTCACCTAGTTTCCACAGAAGTCAGACAGTAAAAACCCTACATTCACGCACGTGGGTGGGTATGCCACGCTAGACCATGCTCAGCATCGCCGGTTCTAAACTCATCCCCGCCCTGCCCCCACCCCCCATCCCGGGCCAGGAGAGCAAAGGCACACAAGCTAGTGTCCCAGCTTTTTTTGCGCAAGTAAGACAATACACTGCACACAGGATGGGGACTACGCCGAGGGAGGGAGCGGGGCCCTAGGGAAGCCCGGGCATGTCCTAGGCCAAAGGAGCGAAGCTCGACAGGAGGGCCTTGGCCAAAGGTGTAGGTAGGACTCGACCTAGGGACAAAATTCTAGGGTAGGGCTCTAGGGGGCTGAGATCAGTGCACGGAGATCCGGACTCCAGAAGGAAGGGACCAGCATCTAAGACAAAGAGGCATAACCATGGGGCGGATGCAAAGGCAGGGTTGGAGTGTGGAGAGCTGAGCTATGGTCTGGCTCAGTGAAAGGTCTCCACCTCCACAACGGTCCAGTCACCCTGCGGGGAAGCCATGTCGTCCGGGGAGAAGCTGGTGACCGAGGTGATGCTGGCACGGGACTCGTCCAGGGGAGACAACAGTTCGGCCCAGCGACCCAGTTCAGCATCGCTGAGAACAGTCCGGGAACCTACCGCGCTGCCACCGCCACTCCCAGCGGTCCCCGAGCCACCGCTGCGGTCGCCAGTGGCACCTTCGGCCGCCGCTAAGAGCAGCGTCCGGCTCAGCAGGTGCTGCACGACGCTGGCCTGTAGAGCCCCCAGCGGCAACTCGCCCAGGCGCGCGGGCTTCACGCCCCGGGAGGCCGCTCCCACCCCCGCCCCTGCCCCGGCCACCTCCTTCCCACCACCCGCACCGGGCTCCGGCCCGGAATCCAGCGGTCCCGGGGCAGAGGTCGCCGACTCGGGCCTTTCAACTTCGTAGATTGTGCACAGGCCGTCTGTAGAGCTGGACCCAGCAACCGGAGGCCAAGTCAGGGGCACTCCTGCAGCGAGAGGCCAGAAGCTAGGCGGAGGGAGAGAGAAGCCCAGCCCCGCCTGCCCCGCCCCCTAGATGTGCAGCCGCGCCTTCGACCCCGCCCACCCACATTCTGGTACCTGGCTCCTGCCACAGCTAAGCGGGGTGGGAAGGCCTGCTTACCTGGGGTGCCGCGGACAGCCAGTGGCGGAGTGGGACCTCGACTCCAGGCAGCCGGGTGGCAGGCAGCGAGCTCCGCGTCGGCTGGCGGGGAGGCTGGGGCGCCGCTCTCAGGCCCGCTGTCGTAGCCACGCAACTCCTCCGGTGTGCTTGTGGCGCTGCTGCTGTGGCCCGCCAGGTCCGGGCCGCTCAGCGTACTGGACGGGCTGCGCGAGGGCGGTGGCGGCGGGGCTGAGGCCAGCGCGAGCGTCAGCCGTGGGCCTGGGATCGAGGCATCGGGACCCGGGGTCGGGGGGCGGCGTGGGGCCTGAAGAGAGGGTGAGGTAGGAGAGGAAGGGGCCTGCAGAGGGGGCAAGGCCAGGGACGGTGGTGCCGGAGGAGGGGGCGTGGCCATGGGAGAGGGTGGGTCTTGTTGCAGAGGAGGCAAAGTTAGAGTTTGGGTCTGCACAGGGGCCCTAGCCAAGAAAGAAGGCATTGTTTGCACAGGGGACAAGGCCGGTGAGGGAGTGGTCTGCAGGGGTGATGAGGCAAGAGAAAGTGAGACCTGTAGAGGGGGCAGGGTCTGAGAAGAGAGAGTGGCCTGTAGAGAAAGTGTGGCCAGAGAAGAGGGACTCTGTAGAGGAGGCGTGACCAGGGGAGAGGGTGGAGCTTGAGGAACAGTTGAGGCCAGAAAAGGTGGGGACTGTAGAGGAGGCAGGACCAGAGGGGGCGTGGCCTGAAAAGGGTGGGTAGCCGGAGGTGGGGTCTGAGACAGGGGCAAGGCCAGGGGAGAAGGAGGGGCCTGCAGGGCGGAGGTGGCCAGAAGAGGGTCCTGCGTGGGAGGTGTGGCCAGTATATCAGGAGTGGCCTGAGGATGCTTCGGAGACAGAGGACTGGCCAGTGGAGGGGGCGTGGTCAGGGCAGAAAAGTCCTGCGGAGCGTCTGTGGCTGAGGGAGAGGGTAAGTTTCGCGGAAACCTTGCCTGAGAAACAGGGGCTTGTAGAGGGGGCGTGGTGGGTGGCAGAGGCGTTGACAAAGGAGGTGCGGTCAAGGGAGAGGGGAGAGTTGGAAGAGAGGGCATAGCCAGAGAAACCTGGGTGGGGGACGTATTCTGCAGAAGGGGTGAACCTGAAGGAGAGAATGGAGCCAGAAAATTGGCCGTGGGAGAGATGGGTGCCTCAGAAAAGGATATACCCAGGTGTGTGCGTGGGGCTGGCAAAGGGAGTGTGGGTGGCAGACAGGGGAGGGGCTGCGGAGAGGGTGGAGAAGAGAGAAGAGGGGCCAGTGGAAAGGGCGTGGCCAACGGACAGGTAAAGGCCTGGGAAGGAGGCGTGGTTGGTGGAGAGGTAGGAGGCGTGTTCCTCAGAGGAGTGCCTGTGTTATGGACCGGAGGTACCAGTTGCGCGGTTGGACGCTGTGGAGGTGATACAGCCAAAGGAGGAGAAAGGCTCTGCAGGATGGCTGCGCCCTTCCTTGGGGGTGCGGCCTGCGGGGGACGCAGAGCCTGCAGCCCTTTCGGCTTGGCCTGCAAGGGATGCCCCAGCGCCCGGGATGTTCCACCCAGCGAGGCCCGGGAGCGGGCTGGAGAGGACAAAAGGGTGGTGCTGGAGCCCAGGGGGCGCGAGGCTGGCCTCTGGAGGCTCCCGCCGGAGCTGGGTCGCCTCCTGGCTGCGGGGCTCGGCTCCGTGGTACTACGCTCGGGTGCACTGCTCACTGATTTCTTGGGGACTTCAGTTGGCGGTCGCGGCCGCGCATTCACAGCTGCCCGGGGGAGCCCCACCTCAGCACCCCCACCCCGAGACCGACGGGAGATAGCTGGGGAAGGGGCGCCCGGGGTGGGCTCGGAAGAGTCTAGGGACAAAGCAGAAGGCCAAAGGGTCATCGATACTTCCAGGCTGGTGCCCCTCATTGCCCAGGAGCCCCACTCCTCCCCAGGTCACGTACCTCTCCGTTCCCCAGCACTCAGGGCACTCCTTCTGGAAGTTTCTGGGGTTTTTCCTCTGCCCATAGGTTCCTCAGCTGAGGGCCGGAGCCCTTTCTGCCCAAGAGGGCCTAGCCTGGGTGGGGGGTGGGGCATGCTCAGGGCAGAGCCCCCACTCCTTGTTCAACCTCCAAAGTCCACATTTTCTCATTTGTGAAATGGGACAGATGTGCTCTCTGCGCCTAAGAATGCCTTTCCCCCAATTTGTGCCCAGTGATCTTCAAGTGTTCCCACACCCCAATTCATGTGTAAAGTGAATCCAGAGAGTGACACTAACCCTTGATGTGGGTTACCTGGTGGTCCCGCTGACACGTCCTGGGCTAGACATAGAGCCTGGGCCAGGGGTCTTGGCAGGCATCCGCACCCCTCTCTCTGCTGCTGGGAGCCTGGAGACTGCTGGAAGAAGACTGAGTCAAAGCGTTGCCCCAGAAAGCAGGGCAAGCTGGTACCTCATAAGAAGAGGGGAAACAGGGAAATAGGGTCGGAATCAGGAAAAGAGGCTGGGATACCTGGGCTTCTGGGACCTGTCCCAGCGCTCCGCGTGGGTCCCACCCGAGGAGTAGCTTCCAGGAGAGTGACTGCCCGGATGTCCCCAGATCGCTCGGCTGGGGCCCCTCGACCTGCAGCTCCCAGAACTCGGAGGGCTGCAGGGATTACTGGGGGAGGGGGTCGAGCAGACCCTGGAAGTTTGGGGGTTTTCCGAAGGCCTGGAGGGCGAGAAGCCACCGTCTGCGAAGCAGCCCCTGCCCTGGCCTTGTCCCTCTTGTCCATCCTGCACCTGATAAGGAAACAGACCTGTCAGCATCCCAGGTCTTGCAATGTACACAGCCTGCAAGGACCTGGGTCCTGGCACCTCGCTGCCCCTTCCCCAGCATCTCCACCCATGGGCATGCAAACCTCGGCTTCGATTCATTTCCCTCCCACCCAACCACACACTCACCAGCCCAGTCCCTACAGACCCTGCCTGCCCTAACCCACCCCCCTTATCCTGTCTCTGCTCCCTTTCAGCACCTGAAATCCACGACCCTACCCCTCGACCCATAGGGACCCAGACCACCAGCCTTGGGGACAGAAGACTACCACAGGCTCCAGATGGGGTTGGGGGACGGGAGCGAACGCCCGGGTCGCCTCTCCAGCCTCGAGGGACGCCGGCACCTGCTAGGAGGAGCGGCCCCGGCTGCCCGCGAACCGGCTGAGGGAGACAAAGAACGGCATCCGGAGCGCATTCCCCTCACCCAGCAGAGCCCCATTCCATGCCATCCACTCCACCTGCTAGCGCTGCGCTCACCTCCGTCTCCGGTCTCCTGCTCCACGCAAGGTTGCCTGGGGTGGGGCTTTGTGGCAGCGCCTTAGCGGCCTCAAGGAGCAAGCAGGCGAGAGGAGGGGGTTGCGGGCGGTGGCGCAGGGAGCCGGACCCGCCCCTCCACCGCGGGCTTGAGAAACTGGGGGCGCACGCGCCGGATCCAGACCAGAGAGGCGGCGGGAGCGCACTGGAGGGAGGGGCGGCTACTCCGCGGCTGCGCCTGAGTACCCGCGACCCAACCACAACACACACACACACACACACACACACACACACACACACCGCGGCAACCAGGGGGCGGGACCATCACGCCTCTGGCCCCATCGACCAATCCGGCTGTTTAGGCCAGGTCCCCCAGAGTCACCGGAGGCATCCACCCCTCTCGTATCCAAAGGCTTTGTCAGACCCCAGGAAACCCCCTACCTGGTAGTGGAGAAGACTATTGGGAGAATGCAGCCTGGTAATTAAGAGGCAAATCCTGAATTTGGAGCAAGAGAGGAAGAAAGGAAGGTCAAGAGGGAGAGAGAACAGTATGGTGAGAGGTGATCCAGCCTTCTGCAGGGCAAGGTACCTCCACCCTGCACACCCTTCCAAGTGCCATGAAGGAGCAAGGTCAGGTCAGTAAAGGCTTCCAGGCAGAGCCAGGCATTGGGAGGCCAAGACTGTGGGAGTGTGGGAGGTGTCAAAACAGGGCCATGAAGGAGCTAAGATCCCGTTGGAGGTTTCCCAGCCCAGCCAGTGGGATGGAGATGTGTCAGACTCTCCGGTGACTTCAACTCATGCAGGGGTCTCAGTGGAGGAACTTGATAGGCTATTGTGTCATGGAAGACATGGCAGTATTTAGAGGGAGGTGGCCATCCTCAGGTGTCCTGTGCTGGCTAACACCTCCTCCCACATACATACTATGCTTTCTGCCCCATGCCTTATCTGTCCAAACGCTTAGCCACTCTGTCCCCTATCCCAAAGAACCAGCTCCTTGTGCCCATCCCTCTCCCCATCACGTGTGTGCACCCACCCCCAATACACACACACACACACACACACACACACACACACACACTACAAGAGCAGCTCACCTTGCCCGGAACTTAGGAGGCTTCTAAGCACAGGACCAGGAAGAGTGGCACTCAGCACCCAGGTGAGCCTGCCACTGGGGGAGGGAAGGGTGTACTTAACTAGGTGTATGTGAGCCATGCAAGTTTGTGGTTTTTTACTTTTTTGTAATGCAAGGGCCTGATTAAACTCTGATTGCAGAGGCATCCACCTCAAGGATGGCTACCTCCAGTCAACACACTGCCAGCCACACAGTACATGAAGAGCAAGGCTGCCTCCCACACAGGCTCCTTTGTTTTAAAGACCTTGGTTGACCTTTTTTCTTCCTCTCCACACTTTAAATTCACCAATAGCGAGCTCATGAGCTCATGAAACCCAAGGCCCCCACCCTCTACCCCAATGAAAGAACCCCAGACTGCTTCCTCTCTCTCTCTTCCCGCCACACCCGACCCCACATCCCCATAACCTCATGTAATTTCCAGGTCCTGTAAGGCATCCTGCAATCACGATTAAGAACCACCAGGGCTGGGCCAGTCACAACATTGGTTGTTAAATGGCTGAGACCAGCCCCAAACACTCAGGTGTGGCCAGAAGCAGGGGTTTGTGTTTTCTCATTTCAGGGATTGTATCCACAGTTGAGGTTCAGGGAATGGAAGAGAGAGAGGCCAGGGTCAGAACTGAATACGCTGCCCTGGGCAATGGAAGCCAACCTTGAAAACCCATCTTTTCAAGGAGCTCTCCCTCCCGCCTGGCAGAGGTTCTCCTCACAGCCCCAGGGCACTGCCCTCTGGATTGGATCCTGGGTCTCACCTCATCCCCAGGTCTACTGAGGATCACCTGTGTGAGTCCCTTCTGGTGTGGCAGCAGCCTGGTTCCCCTGCCTGCCTGCTCACCCATTCACCAGCAGTGTCTCCTGAGTCACAGCTGCCCGCCCAGAGGCCTGCCCTGCTCTCTTCTATGATACAAGGGTCCCTCCAAGGCCAAACTGAATCCATCCTGCATTTCACTGAGATATGGATTCTGCCCTTGTATAAGACCATTCCTCAGTCCTGGCTGGTGTGGCTCAGTGGATTGAGTGCCAGCCTGCAAACCAAAGGGTTGTCCCAGTCAGGGCACATGCCTGGGTTGCTGGCCAGGTCCCCAGTTGGGGACATATGAGACACAACCACACAGTGGTGTTTTTGTTTTTGTTTTTTTATAAAAAGAACATTCCTCAAATTTAGTGCATCAACAAGGGGATGCATTACACAAACCAGACATACCCTGCATTCCCTATAATGGAATATACCTCAGCAATGAAAAGCAACAAACTGGAGTATCAAGAAACTCAAAACAGAGACAAATATCAAAAAATATTCTGCTGAGCAAAAAAAGCCACACACGCACTTCACTTTATGATTCCATTTATAGAACATTCTGGAAAATGCAAGCTAATCTATGGTGACAGAAAGCAAAACAGTGGTTGCTGGGATTTGGAAGGGGAGGGACACTGTTGGACCACCCATTGTAGCCACTCTTGGATTCCTGACTCAAAAACTGTGTGAGGCATTGCATACTTATTTTTTTAAGCTGCTAGGCTTGGGGGTAATTTGTTACACAGCAATAGCTAACTACCTCAGGTTCACAAAACCTTAGAAGATGGCCATTAAATACAAGTGCTGGTGAAAATGTGGAGAAATGGGAAAACTTGAGAGCCATTGGGGGGAATGTAAAATGGTGCAGCTGCTGTGAAAGACAATATGGAGGGTCCTCAAAAAGGTAAAACCAGAATGGCCATATGATTCAGCAATTCCACCCAGAAGAATTGAAAACAGAGACTCCCAGAGATATTTACACACTCATATCATAGCAGCATTATCCACAATGGCCAATAGCCAAAGATGGAAGCAACTCAAGTGTCACTGATGAATGAATGGATAAACACAATGTGGTCTGCAGTGGAAGATTATTCAGCCTTTAAAAGGAAGGAAATTCTGAAACCAGCTACAATGTGAATGAAACTTGAAGATATTATGCTCAGTGAAATAAATCAGTCACAAAATGACAAATATTGTATGACTCTACTCATAAGAGGTCCCTTGAGGAGTCAAATCTATAGAGACAGAAAGTATTTGGTGGGTGCCAGGGGCTGCGAAGAAGGGGGAGGGGAGTTAGTGTTTAATGCGGACAGAGTTTCAGTTTAGGAAGTTGGGAAAGTTCTAGAAATGGACGGTGGGGATGATTGCAGAACACTGTGAATGTACTTATTGCCACTGAGCTAGCTGTACACTTAAAAATAGAATGGTACGTTCTGTTATGTGTGTTTCACCAGAATTTTTTAAAAAGTTGGGTATTACTGACGTGGGAAAACTCCCCCATTCCCAGCAGGGACAGAGAGTGGGCGGCCTTTCTGGAGAACTACTGGAAAGCACTGGGAGTATGTGTGTCCTGTGACCCTGCCATACCACTTGAGTGTTGATACCTGTGGCAGACACTTTGAGAGCACCTCCCTATCACTTGAGCACCCACGGTTCTCACGTGTAGGGAGCTCAAAACTACCAGGGAATTAATGCTCCTCCATACCCCTTCTCCAGAGCAGCCCTCAGCCAAGACAAACAAGACCTGGCACATTAGCACTCCAACTGGGAGGTGCCTTCCACCATCTCTCAGTGTTCCCCAGAAGGAGCCCCAGTTGCCCACAATGGCAACCTGCTCATTCACCCTCATTGATGTCCCCTCAGTAAGGCTTATTGGCTTCCCTCCTTGTCCAGTGTCACCTCTCCACTGCCCCATCATCAGTGCTTGCTGGGATCACCTCTCAGGTACACTATTTGTATCCAGTTCCTTGTCTCACAATCTGCAACCAGAAGAGCCCGAATTAAGATAACAGCTCGGTCATCCACCCATCCATTATTAACTGAGTGCCCACCACTGTGTGCCCGGTACCATTCCAAGTGTTGGGGACACTAAAGAGAGCAGAAGAGACCCCTCCCTGGGGTTAATGGGGCTTCCAGCCCAGTGATCTCAGACTTCTGCATTAAGTGTGCCAAGTTGGATGCTCACTCCAGAAAACAGCTGGAAACAAACCCAGAGCATGAATGTTAATGAGCTTCTCTGGAGCAGGAAGAACCTACTGAAGGGAAGGGAGAAAGTGCTTTGTCTCAGGTGGCTCCTCAGAGGGAGCCCAGGGCTTAATGCAGGTGGAGTCCTGGAAGGGGCACCCATTGCAGAGTTTCACGGAGGAATCTGAGCTTAGGGAGTTCCAACCTTCAAGGTCTCAGGGTCACAGGAGGTGTCTAATCTGGTGAACTCTGGGGCTTCTTTGTCCCAGTGGGGGCAAGGCCTCACCCTCCCATTCCATTCTGGATCCCCTTCCTTGTTTTGTAGACAAAACAGACCAAGGTTCAACTGCCCACACCTCCAGGCTGAACTGGCAATTGGCTAGTCTAAGACCCTGGGCGGGGAGGACAGGGTGAGCATGGAGAGACAGAATCATTCTTTCTAGAAGACGGCCTCTCAGGCTGTACTCTAGCCCCATCTCCTAGAGTCCTCTGTTCCCTGCACTCACCCACGGACCACCCAAGGACCTGGCAGCAGCTCACTTCCCGTCTTACCCACAGTGGATGGCCAGCCTGAAGGCTGGGCAGGGTCAGACAGGTAAGCACCCCCACTCTGCTGGGCTTCCCTGACTGGGTGGTCGGAGCAGGAATGGGAAAACCCTTTCCTCTCCCCTGGACCTCAGTCACTGGTTCTTTACTTAGACTTCAAAGTCAGGTGGCTGCACCTTGGAGTGGGTGAAGGAGGAGGTCCTTCCACATTTTCTGACCCCATCTACACACTTTGGCTCCGAGGAGAGCGCCCTGCAGGTGAGCAGTACCTCCACCCACCTCATACGTATGCCCCAGGCCAGGTCCCGCCTGATGGCAGCCCAGCACAGGGTTCAGGGCCCCTGCTCTTTGAGCCGGCCCTCGGACCACCTCGGGGAGAGTGAGATAACGGTCACACTTCGTGGTCCGGGGCGCCTGGAGTTGGGGGACACCTGGGAGAGAGGCAGGGCTGACACGTCAGGTGGGCGGGGCAGGACAGGACTGCCCGGGTTACTGTCCCGCCCGCCCTGATTCACCCAGCCTGGGCCCAGACTAACTCTGCGGGAGCAGGGACCCAGGAGCTGGGCCCAGCTCCGCCTTGAGCGGTGAGTAGGTTGCTCTCTGTGCCTCTAGGAACCAGGTTGCAGGGTGAGGGGAGGGCCCACAGGAGGACTGCCCCAAATACAGCTGGTACTGTGTCCGGGACCCACAGCCACCGTCCTGGGTGCAGGGGAGCTGGGGAGGAGGTGAAGGGAGAAAGAGGTTAGGCCCTGGTCAGGCCAAGGGTGCAGGGCAGGACAATGACAGAGTGAAGATCAATAGTCTGGGTGTGACCTTTGGGGGTGTGGTTGGTCTTCATCATGTTCCCCTCTCCTTGGCCACTGAGATAACAGCAACAACTCATCTCTGCGAGCCCCTCAAGGCAGCAGAACCACTATGTGGAGTCTTCACCAGGTTGCCCCTTCCAGGACTCTTGATCCTAAAGATTCCCTAGACCCCCAAGTCCTGGCAAGGCAGCTTGGAAAAGTACTAGGTTGAGAGTTCCCAGGCATGGGACATCCAACCAAGATCTGCTACTAAGGGGCAACCTCCCCAACCCAGGCCTCAGTTTCTCCCCTGTGTAAAAGTCAAAGATTGGCCCTTGTGCCCTCCAAGGCCTGTTCCAGGGCTGACAACTGCTGCTGTGTCTTCCCTGCCCCTTAGTATGGACTGTTGGTGGGGACAGAGCTGGATCAGGAGAACCCATCACTGCCATGTTTTTGGAGACAATGTGGGGGCTTGGGGAGGGCCTGAGAGAAGCAAGAGTCAGGTGTGGGTGGGCAGAACTAAGACTGGGTAGGGGGCCTGTACCTGGTCCTAGGCTGGCAGACTGCCTCTCCGACCTGGAGTTCAGAGCAGCAATCCCTTCATCTCACTCCTACACCCCCCTACTGAGGTTCTTTTGGCAAAGATGCTGGTGTCTGTGAGAGGTTTTCTCCCAAAATGGAACAAAGTGGATGCAATCAGACAGATGGAACTTGGGAGTTGGGCTTCAAATGCCATTTGTGGCTGTGAAAACTTGAGCAAGTTATTTCCCTCCCTTTGAGTCTGGAGAAAGAGGGTTTCCAACACTCATGCTCACCGGGGCATTGAAAGCATCTGGTGGCTGTAAGTTGAGTTCGTGGCCCCACTGTTGTTTTTCTTAGGGTCCTTCCCCATCCCAAAAGTCCTATTCTCCGGACCTTCCCACTAGCCCTACTCAGACAGAGGGGGGCCAGCACTGTGTCTGTGGAAGCTTAATGGCAGGTTGTGACAATCAAGTTTGAGTCATGGAGACACATAATGATAACGTATCGTGTCTGCCTCTGATGGTGTTGTGTATGCACCTTTGTTCCATGGGAACCACTGGGCCATCTGCTGGGCAACTTGAAGGTCTCTGCCTTCTTGCCTTTGATTGTGGACCCCAGAAGTGAGCTTCCACCACTGAGATGGATCTGGAAGTGTGGCAGAGACTCAGGCAGGGAGTTAGTGCCTGGCTCTGCATGTGGCATTTCTGCGACAGCCCCCAGAGTCACTGTTCTTCAATTAAGCAGCTGAGCAGTGTCCCTTGCAGGGACGGGTGGCCAGGGCAGGGGAACAGTGGGTGGCAGGGACTGGAAAAAGAGTGTGTGGTGTCACCCTGGTCCTGGGCCTCCCCCTGCTCAGTGTTTGTGCACTTGGGCCCACATGCACCAATGTACACACTTAGGAATGCCCCCAGGGACCCTTTAGGTGGCTACATTGTGCTTTTGGCCACTGGGAGCTGTTAAGGTGCCCTGGGTGTTTCCATCTGATTCCCCAGTGACTGAGACTGACTGGCATGCACTGGGGCATTTTTACTTGGCTATCAGGATGAGGACAGTAGGTTCCAGAAACTCTTTGGGAGAAATGAGGGTTGTATATTGGGGACCATGGACACTGGGAGGGGCAGGTGGCCTAGGAGCCCCCTCAGAGGCAGTGGGGGCCTTGCTGTTTACCTCTCCTTCCACCTCCAGCCTCCAGGAGAGAAGAGGGAGGTTCCTGCGTCCCAGCTTGTAGGCTTCATGTGACCTACACCTGGCCATCTGTATCTAGAATAATGATACCTTCATCCAAAATGAAACCAAAGGATAGGCAGTGGGCTGGCTGCCCAGTCCTATCCTGGTTGTAGGTGTCACGCTGGCTTTCTCTCTGAGTTTTTCATTTCCTGATCCTCTGCTATAGCCTCACCAATCCTGGCAACCCCCTGCTCCTGCCTTTCAGAGCCCAAGTGTCTGTTTTCTGACTCAGTTCCTGGACACTAGCCCCTCTAGAAACCCAGGTGTCCTAGTCACACCCCACTCCCTCCCCCCCAGGGCTGACCAGCCCTCAGTTTTGCCACTCCCTGCCCCTGGGGCCTGTAACCAGAGCCAGACTCCAGCCGGCTTTTCCGGTTGGAGTTTGGAGGTGGTGCCCCAAGCTCCCCTCAAGGAGGTGGAGGCCCACGCCCCGGAAGTCCTGAGCCCTGGGCCATCCTCTGGTCCAGTGGTGGAGAAAGCCGGGCTGGACACCAGTGTCTCGAGTCTGGAGAGCAGCAGAGGAAGTTTTTCCCGGATCAGCGTTAGGGGTAGGAGGAGATGCCCTGGTTCTGAAAGGACACACAGGCTAGCTCGGAGACAACAGCCCTGTGGATGGACAGTGCCTCCTGAGCTCTGGGAGGGCAGGCAGGTTCCGACTGGGGCAGAGGTCCCAGGAGCGGAAACAGTAAGAACGGTAGTGGCTTGGCTCCAGGAAGGAGGTGAGATCTGGGGGAGCGGGAGAGGGGACGCACAGCTCCTGGGTTCTGCCAGATTTTGACAGGGCGGAGCGCAGATAGAGAAGAGAGGCGTTTGTCTGGCTCCTCGCAGCCCTACCACCGAGCGCCCCTGCCTGAGGTCTCTGCGCTTACGCTTCCTCTTCTCCCGTAGGCAGGATGATTCCAGTGGCTGAGTTCAAGCACTTCTCAGAACAGCAGCCCGCCTTCAAGTTGCTCAAACCCTGGTGGGACGTGCTGGCCGAATACCTCACGGTGGCTATGCTCATGATCGGGGTCTTTGGCTGCACCCTTCAGGTAAGGGGAGGGGCCAGACTGAGGGGCAGGAGAATCGGAGTCTATATAGAGGCGGGGCTTTGGGTGTGGTCTGGAGGGACGCGAGAGGGGCCTGGGAAATTCCCTACCCAAAGAGGGGAAAACCAGAGGCCCCTACACTCCAGACCAGTTCTGATGCCTTCCCATTCCCTCCACCACTGGCAGCAGCACCAAAGTCCTTAGCATAGCTATGGCAGCCCATACTTTTATAGTGTCATATTACATCTCCAGAACCTAGAAATACCTGCAGTTACCTTATTACTTTGCTAGGGCTGTCATACAATATCACCAACTGGGTAGCCTAAACAGAAATTTATTGTCTTACACTTGTGAAACCTAAAACTATCAAATCAACACGTTGACAGGGTTGGACCCTTCCCAGAGCTGTCAGGGAGAATATGTCCTGTGCCTCCCCTAGATTCTGATGGCCTCAGGCATTCCTTGGTTCATAGATGATGTTCTCCCTGTATCTGCATAGCATCTTCCCTCTGTGTGTGTGTCCAGACTTCCCCTTTTTAAAAGGACACAGTCACATTGGTTTAGGGCCTGCCCTAATGATCTCATCTTACCTGGACTCCCTCTGCCCTGGAAAGACTATTTCCAAACACCGCCACATTCACAGGTATTGGGGGTTAGGACTTCAGCATCTTTTGGGGGACACAAGTCAACCTACCATTTTTTTCAGACAAAGACCAATGGCTAGGCTTAGTGACTCTACCACAGTCACAGCCAGCGAGGGACAGGATCAGGGTCTCCTACCTTAGCCTACTTATCTCCCAGTTCCCCACTTCCCACGCTCTCTCACCCTCTTCCCTATCCCCAGGTGACGCAGGACAAGATCATTTGTCTACCCAGTCATGAACCCTGGGAGAACTTATCTGAGACCCCATGTCAGCAACTGCTGCTGCAGGGAGTCCCCAAACAGATGGGGGGTCTCCATGAAGTGAGCGGCCTCAAAAACAACCTGGACCTGCAGCAGTACAGCTTCATTAACCAGCTCTGCTATGAGAAGGCTCTCCACTGGTACCCCAAGTACTTCCCCTACCTGGTTGTCATTCACACACTCATCTTCATGGTCTGCACCAGCTTCTGGTTTAAGTTCCCTGGCACCAGCTCCAAGATTGAACACTTCACTTCCATCCTGGGAAAGTGTTTTGACTCACCATGGACTACAAGGGCTCTGTCTGAGGTCTCGGGGGAGAATCGCAAAGGCCATACCACTGGTCAAGCAACAATGACCATGGCAGCTGAGGCAGGGCCAGGAAAAGCAGGGGAGGGTGAGAAAGAGAAGGTGCTGACGGAGCCTGAGAAAGTGGTGACTGAGCCACCAGCTGTCACCCTGTTGGACAAGAAGGAGGGAGAGCAGGCCAAAGCCCTCTTTGAGAAGGTCAAGAAGTTCCGCATACATGTGGAAGAGGGGGACATTTTATACACTATGTACATCAGGCAGACGGTGCTCAAAGTCTGCAAGTTCTTTGCCATCTTGGTCTACAACCTTGTCTATGTGGAGAAAATAAGCTTCGTGGTGGCCTGCACAGTGGAGACTTCAAGGTTCACAGGCTATGCCAGCTTCTGCTGCAACCACACCAAGGCCCACCTCTTCTCCAAGCTGGCTTTCTGCTACATCTCCTTTGTGTGTGTCTATGGGATCACCTGCCTCTACACACTCTATTGGCTCTTCCACCGGCCCCTCAAGGAGTACTCCTTCCATTCTGTGCGGGAGGAGACTGGCATGAATGACATCCCCGACGTGAAGAATGACTTTGCCTTCATGCTGCACCTCATTGATCAGTACGACCCACTCTACTCCAAGCGCTTCGCTGTCTTCCTCTCTGAGGTCAGTGAGAGCCGACTGAAGCAGCTCAACCTGAACCACGAGTGGACACCTGAGAAACTTCGGCAGAAGATGCAGCGCAATGCCAAGGGCCGGCTGGAGCTGGCGCTCTGCATGCTCCCAGGACTTCCTGACACTGTCTTTGAGCTCCGAGAGGTAGAGGCGCTCCGCCTGGAGGCCATCTGCGATATCACCTTCCCCCCAAGCCTGTCACAGCTGGTACACCTGCAGGAGCTCAGCCTGCTCCACTCGCCTGCCAGGCTGCCCTTTTCCTTGCAGATCTTTCTGCGGGACCGCCTGAAGATCATCCGTATCAAGTGCGAGGAGCTCCGCGAGGTGCCCCTCTGGGTGTTCGGGCTACGTGGCCTGGAGGAGCTGCACCTTGAGGGGCTCTTTCCCCCAGAGCTGGCTCAGACAGCTACCCTTGAGAGCCTCCGGGAGCTGAAGCAGCTCAAGGTGCTGTCTCTTCGGAGCAATGCTGGCAAGGTGCCAGCCAGCGTGACCGACGTAGCCAGCCACCTGCAGCGGCTTAGCCTACACAATGATGGGTCCCGCCTGTTGGCCCTTAACAGCCTCAAGAAGCTGGCGGTGCTGCGGGAGCTGGAGCTGGTGGCCTGTGGGCTGGAGCGCATCCCCCATGCCATCTTCAGCCTGGGTGCACTGCAGGAAGTTGACCTCAAGGACAACCACCTGCGGTCCATTGAGGAAATTCTCAGCTTCCAGCACTGTCGAAAGCTGGTCACACTAAGGCTATGGCACAACCAGATTGCCTATGTCCCTGAACATGTGCGTAAGCTGCGGGTCCTTGAGCAGCTCTACCTCAGCCACAACAAGCTGGAGGCCCTGCCGCCCCAGCTGGGCATGTGCTCTGGTCTCCGCCTGCTGGATGTCACCCACAACGGGCTGCACTCCCTGCCACCTGAGCTGGGTCTCCTCCAGAACCTGCAGCACCTGGCTCTCTCCTACAATGCCCTGGAGGCCCTGCCTGATGAGCTCTTCTCCTGCTGTAAGCTTCGGACGTTGCTCCTAGGCCACAATCGCCTGAGTCAGCTGTCGCCCCAGGTGGGGACCCTCAGGGCCCTCAGCCGCTTGGAGCTCAAGGGCAACAGGTTGGAGGCACTGCCAGAAGAACTGGGCAACTGTAGAGGGCTCAAGAAGGTGGGGCTTCTGGTGGAGGACACCCTTTATGAGGGCCTGCCAGCAGAGGTTCGGGAAAAGATGGAGGAGGAGTGAAGCCAGGGAGGGGCAGGTTGAGGTAGCAGCTTTCTGGATGCTTCAGTCCCAGAATCTCTACCATTGTCTTCAAGGCAGGTGGACCCAGGCCAGGGAGGAGGAGCTGACATGTCATCCTATGGGGCCCAGGCAAGATCCTGGGACTGGTTTATCTGGTGAGATGGTAGGCTGTGGATATGGGGTGGAACGGCATGGATGCATTAACTCAGTCATAAGATTCTCAGACCAAAACCACACCTCTGTCTTTGCCTGGCTTGCCTGCCCCAGCCCTGGGCTAGAACTGCTGCCCTCCCCCTGGACATTCTAGCTCAATCAGTGCCACAAAAAGGGGTGGGGACACATCCCAATAGGATTTCAATCCTCTCCCCCGACCAAACAGCTTACCTCAGGGGTTCTCTCCCAAGAAGGGGACACAGACACAAAGGACCAGCACACATTGCCCCCACTTTGACATTAAGCCCTTACATATGGACATGTGAATTCAGAAACAAGGTTGTCTTATTTGGCTATGCATCAAAATCAACTTTCCCAGAAAACATTCCAGGCTCTATCCATGAAAGACTGACTCAGGAGCTTTGGCTGGAGGCCAGGAATTTGCTTATAAATAAGCAATCCAGGTAATTCTGATGCATGTGGTCCTAGGCCTGTATGTTGGAAAGTGATGGCCTACAGAGGAGGTATCTGGATATCTAGAACAGGGATTCTGAACCCTTTTTAGATCCCTAGACCCTTGAGAATCTGATGAAAGCTGGGAGCACCTCCTTCCTCAGGAAAATGTTGTGCATCTATTCTGCAAACAATTTCAGAGAGTCAACAAATTCCCCCCAATCCCTAAGGACTATTCATGGATATCCTAAGGATTGTGGGCCCCAGGTTAAGAACACCTGCTGTGGCGGGTACATTTGTTAAAAAATAAACAATACTAATTATCAGAACTATCACTCTGATCTCCTGTGTCCACCCCTGTCCTTGTCTAAGCCATTTCGCCAGACCAATTATAGGCAAGTGGCCACAGGTACCACAATCAAGGGTGTAAGTCTCTGTCCTGGAGACCTCAGACAACCAGAAGAAATTAGGTGGCATCTCTTGTCTAGCTCTTTTCCTGGAGAACCCCCTTTCTTATACTTTCCCTGTTATCCTCCTGACCTCATACTTTTTTATCTGTTTTGCCTGCCAGTAATCACCAGAGGAGTCCCCTAGGCTGGACCAGGAGTCTGTAGGGCACTAGGCACAGCAGGCCTGACTCTGAACTCCTGGGCTTGGCCATCTCCCAGGTGTCTGCAAAATGCAATTCTCCTCCCAGCACCTAAGAACAGAGGCACACTGCTCTTCGGGGACGCAGGATTTCAGATGCGGACATTTTCCCAGCACCCTTCAGACCTGTTAAAGGAATATTTAGGCTGCAGGGATGCCAGGCTGAAGTACCTAACTCCAGGGCCAGTCTTCTGCATTGTCCAGGAGCTGGGCTCACATTCTGACGGCGGGATGTCTTGGGGAGGAAAAGTCTTAAAATGTCCCAGGCCAATATGATCTCAAACTCTAGCCTTGACTTTGACCCTATCGCAGAGGTCAGGGGTCGCGCTGCAGGATTCCCCGTGCCCCGACAGTGGGCAGAGACCTACCCTGTCTCTCTCTCCACACTGTCCTCGGCCAACCCTGACCTTGCTGAAATGGAAAGAGCCCCTCACGGGTGCCTAATTAGGATGAAGAGGGGGCAATTAAGCAAAACAGAGCTCCTAATGAAGCATGTCCAAAATTAGAAAGGAGTCCTGAGTGGGAGTAAAGGGCCAGAAAGGGCCCAGCCAAAAACAGCGAAGAGGAGACTGAGATCACAACCGAGAAAGCCACTCGCGACAGCGCCGGGGAACAGCCAGCACACACGCAGCAGACACCCGGCGTAAGACCTCGTCTCCCCGTTCAGTACGCTGGAGCGTCACTTTCCCCGCCCATCGCTCGCTGCAGAATGGGGAATGGGGTTTCCACACAGAGTGGCTCACCGTCGTAATTGGGAATTTGCGCTTGCGCATCTCGGCGGGTAGATTGCTCGTTGCCAGCCGCGAGCTCTAGGTGGCGTTATCCCCCTGGCTAGAACGAGACACGCACGCGCGGAGGTTTGCACGGGGACTAGCGGGTGCGCACCACGGACATGCGCCATGCGACACGAGACGGCGGCTCGGCGGGGTCAACCAGGCGCAGGCGCAGTGCGGTGTTTGTCTGCCGGGCTGACGGGCGGCCGGGAGGTGCGCGGCGGCGGCGGGGAAGATGGCGGCGTCCTCCCTGGAGCAGAAGCTGTCCCGCCTGGAAGCAAAGCTGAAGCAGGAGAACCGCGAGGCCCGTCGGAGGATCGACCTCAACCTAGATATCAGTCCCCAGCGGCCCAGGCCCAGTAAGCACCGCGGCGTGGGGGAGGGGGCGAGCGGGGCGGGGCGCGCTCTGCGGGCGGCCCCGCCCCCGCTCTAGGCCCCGCCCCCGCTTCTGGGGCGCTCTTGCTTCTCACCGCTCCCCCCCAGCTGTCGGCCGACCTGGAGAGGGTCACGGTGACCCTAGGGCCGTGGGGCTGGCGGGCTTCCTGGTGGCCTTTTCCGGTCTAGGGGAGTCCCCCTTATGGGTTCCGGGAGGCTAGTTACCCGGCTCCAGGTGAGGACCCCTCCCCATGACCCACCCCCATCACCGCGATCTGCGGAGCCTCTGTCACTACACGGTGAGGCGAGCTCCCCTTATTCCACGCTCTCTTGACTACATCCAGGTCCCCTGGAAACACGCACACAACCCTTTTGACCAGATGGTTCCGCTCCCGCCATCTCAGTGATTAAGGGGCCCCTACCCCTCTCCACTCCTGGGTCCTTGTCACTCGGGCTCAAGCGATGATCCACTCATACACTCAACACCTGGCCTAGGGACTCCTGAGGTTACTTGACCACATATAACCCCCCTTATTCCTCTGAACAAATGATTCTCCCACTCCCTCCCTGTGATAGGGATCCCTTCTCCACATTCAGACTTTGTCATTGGGCTCAGCAGATCACCTACCACACTCTGTTCACATACCCCAGGCCTCTTTATACTCTTCTGACCAGTTTCACTACCAGCATCTTGGTGACTATGTCCAGCCTCTGAAAAATATACACCCAACCCCCAGCCTGGAGATTTTGTCGTCTGGACTCAAGTGACTTCCTCTTCCCCGCACTCATCAACCCAGCCTGGGGACACCTGAGGCCAGTATGGTGATGTGTAGCATCGTAGCATTCATACACCTATCCTCTGATTCCACCATCTCAGTGCTTACTTTCCTGGCATCTGGAATCAAGAGTTCCCCCAACACCCCTACCTGCTTTGGGATCACCATGACTACATTTAGTCTCTTTGTTATGTCCCACAGAACCCTCTTCTCAAATCTTCACAGCTGGAGGGCATCGGTTTCCCCCTTCCCTGCAGACCTGATGAACAGCACCCCACACTCTCTGTGTCTTTCTTACTTTCCCTGATATCCTCTCTGATTGACCCTTGTAGCTTATGTAGTTCCAGTGGGGTCAGCCCAACAGGAGGGGGAAGATGCCCTATATCTGAGTACTCAGACTACCCCTTACTCACCCAGCCTGACTTTCATAGCCTGACACCCACCTGTCTGTGTGTAGGGCCTGCTCCCCATCCCTCCCTCCCTCTCTGGGTCAGCTCAGATTCCTCCCTGAGGAGGTCTCTTGGGAAGCCCAGAGAAAGTGACAAAGCAATGATGCTAGTGTTGGACACACCCTGGGGCAGGAAGCCTAGCCAAGACTGGAGGGTCCCTGCTGGATCTGCAGTGCTGTCCTTCCCTTCCCCCACCCAGCCCCAAGCAAATAAGACAGAGCTGGGTATGGGGCCTGGGGTGCCTTATGGAGGTGGCTGTCCCAGGTGCAGAGTGAGGCACTGCAAGGCCCAAGGCGGGCGGGCACTTGAGGAGCCCCACTCTAGGCATCTGTGTCTGTGTCGGCTCCATCCATCCTTCCAGCCCTCCCATCTGTCGGTTTCTACCCATCTCTGCGGTTTGGTGCCTTGCGCCTCCCCCTTCTCCTCGTTATAATTTGATTTCTTTTCTTTTGGACAAATTGATTGTTTCTGTTGTGATTTATCGTGGTGTTGTTTTTTTTCTTCCTTCTCCCCATCCAGTTATTGTGATCACTCTAAGCCCTGCTCCTGCCCCGTCCCAGCGAGCAGGTACCAGCCTTTTTATCATCGCTGCTTGGACATCTGCACCATTGACCTAACCGCTGCCCTGGCCGCAGAATCCCATCTCCCTGTCCCTCCATGCTGTGTGTGTTTGTGTGTATACACGTGTGTGTGCACGTGCACACACACATACACATCTCCTCGAACTCTCACTCTCCCTCCACGGGAGCCACATCAGGCCCACCTTGCCTCTTCCTCTGTGTCCTCTCACCTCCCCTTCCTCCCACCCTCTTGGATGCAGGTTTGGACTCCCTGGAGGAGGAACTAGGCTCCCTCACTGACTGGTAGTGTGTTACTTGTGAGAGAATCACATGTGTGTGCCTGTATGTGTAAGTGAGAAGGAGAGAAAGTGGGATCAGTGCATCAGCTGTGCCTACAAACCCATTTCAACAATTCAGGGAACATGCTTGGCCCGTATGTGCTGCGACTGCTCCAGGCTCGGGGGACACAGCAGTGAATAAAATGGACCAGACTTCTCTCCTTGTGCAGCATCAGCTGCACTAGGGGTGAGGTGCGGGTGGGAACAATGAGTGGATTCCTGGTCAGGGAGAGCGGAGGAGGCTGTGAGCCTTAAGGGTAGAGTGGAGCAGGGGTGAGGGTGCTGCAGTAGCGAGGTCAGGGCAAGCCTCTGGAGAGGGTAGTGTTTGAGCAGAGTCTCATCAGGGATCGGGTATGTGCGAATGGAAGTGGAGGAATGGCCCTGCCAAGGCCTGAGTGCAGGTGCCAGTGAGTCAGAACGGATGTGTGCAGGGCAGGCCCACGCTTGGGTCTTTGTGAGACTTGACCAGGCTGGAGGTCTGGTCCTGATGGTCCTTGTGGGTAAGTGGAACTAGGTTGGGCAGTGGTATATGTACGACCTCGTGTGTATGTGTAAGATGGTGGTGGGGGCCCCATGTTGTACCGTCTGCTTGTCTGCATGTGGGGGGCTTGCCATGGCCTGTGTGTGTGGGCACGTATGCTAGATGACAACCTGGTACACCTGTGGCTCCAGACAGCCGCATGCCCTCATGTCCTCACTTTTCTCTTATTCATTCATCTCTCTCTCATTCATCTTCATGCTCTCCCTTTGTCCTCCTGACCTGCTGCGTCGCCCATCACCAGCTCAGTGCTCAGTGACCACGCTGGGACATTATATATCTCCACTCCCCCCACCCCCCCGCCACCAGCCACTTCACATCCCACTGTGCTTCAGTTCGCAGGGCTGGTGGTAGCCTTTGTCTCCCTGCGGCCCTTTCAGAGACTCTGGGGCAGCTCACAAAGGTCCAGTGGCCTGTGTGAGGGAGAGGATGCATGAGGCACCAAAGTGTGTAGAGAGTAGGAATGTAGTCCTCTCCTCAGAGCTGACAGTGCAGGGCAGAAAAGGGGTCCAGATATCTCTTAGGATGAGAACCTGGAAGTGTCTCAAGAGGGTCCAGGTATAGGAGTACAAGGTGAGGCTGTTCAGTGGGGGGCAGGAGGGCTTGGCACTATGGTTCTGGCCATGGCAGAGCCAAGGTGTAAGGACGTCACACAGCCGGGGTGGGGTGGGGCATGGGAGTCAAGGGTGCTGGGTTTGACTGTCCCTGTGGTCCCCTGAGCTCTTTCTCTATTGCTGCTGGCTCTTGCAGTACCTGTACCTTTTCTAGAACTGCAGGCAAGGGTCATATATTTGTCCCTGCACTCTGGCTGGGATCAGGTCACTGGCCTGCATTACCAGGTACTCTCAGAACTGTGGGAGGACTCCGTGGGCTACGGCAGGAGGTGTGGAGAGAACAGGGACATCAGCTGGGAGCAGGCCCCAGGAGGGTGCTTGTAGCCAGTGCCCTCTCCAGCCAAGGACCCCCATCCAGAGTGCCGGGCCTCGGGGGATGAGGGTTCAATGGAGGATCATCGGTCTCCTCTCGGGGCCACAGTGGCTCCTGCTCCTCCACCCTATTGCCAGCCCAGCCAAGGGAAGTTCCCAGCCCTTCAGCAAACATGCTCTCCTGTCTGGGCCTCTCTGGCCTGTCTCTGCAGCACCCTAGTCTTGGGCAACTGGGCCCCAGTCTTGGCTCCCATCTATCTGTCTCCTGCCCTCCCATCCCCTAACGCTGCCTGCCTGCCCTGGGGTGTCCCCTGCCTGCCCGCTGCCTGCCTGCCTGCCTGCCTGCAGCATGCTCAAGCCATCCGCATGCAGGCTGCTGGAAAGAACCAAACCCCTGCCTGGCACAGCACCCCTTCCAAATCCCACCAGTCTGTAGGGGCTGCACCAGCCAGAATCCTCCATCATCAGCACACAAGCCCAGTCTGGGGTCCTGCCCCCGCACCGTCCCTGTCAGCCCCAGCTCTGCAGGACAGGCTGGGAAGCTCAAAAATGAACCTGCTGCCCAGAGAGTGGCCCTCCCTGACTCTGGAACAGAACGTGGGACATGGGAAGCCTGGGTCTCTCGCCCATTGTTTGCCCAAGGCAGTCTCTCTCACTCTGGTTGGGCAGCCAAGTTCTCTTTAGCCCACTGGAACAAATCTAAGGCTGATCCTGGCAGGCAGTCCTTCCTCCCGTGGGCACTGGCCCTGGGCCTGCTTCCTGGGCAGAGGTGGGAGGAAAGGGACATGCCAGGGAGGGTGCCTGGCTGAGGGACACAATCAGCCTCCAGGCCTCATTTCTCCATTAGTGTAGCCTTGGGCATAAGCCCTTAGCCTCTGAGGGCCACCATTCCCAGCCAGCCCACTCCGTCTACTTCCAGAGCAGGGGGATGGAAGAGGTACCCCGAGAGTGGTACCAAGGGTGCAGACCCCAGCTTCTCCCACCCAGCAGGGCAGGAGGCTGTGCTAGCCATTGTGAGGATGCCCAACAGGGGAAGATTAAGGTCCCTAGCCCCCAAGAGTGCCAACACTGGAGGTGAGGTCAGCTAGACACTAACCCCTTCCACGCCCCTGGCTCTCACCCCCCCAGCCCTGCAGCTCCCACTGGCCAATGATGGCGGCAGCCGCTCACCGTCCTCAGAGAGCTCCCCACAGCAACCCACGCCCCCCGCTCGGCCCCGCCACATGCTGGGGCTCCCATCCACCTTGTTCACACCCCGAAGCATGGAGAGGTGAGCCTTTGGAGTGGGGCCAGCTGTCCCTTGGGAGCTCAGTGTGGGGGAGGAACTCTGGGCCGGCCTCAGGGAGGGGGTGATGAAATCTGTGGGAATCCCTGCCTGTTGGGAGCTGGGGTGGCCTCAGGTTGGTCAGGACACCCTTCCACCCACACCTGCTCCCTGTTCCTCCAGTATTGAAATTGACCAGAAGCTGCAGGAGATCATGAAGCAGACAGGCTACCTGACTATTGGGGGCCAGGTACCACCCTTCCCCCAGCCCCCAGGGGGTGGGCAGATCTCAGGGGGCTGGGTCTGTGTGGTGGGACAGAGGCTAGGCAGACCCCCAGCCACAACTCTCCTCACCAGCGCTACCAGGCAGAAATCAATGACCTGGAGAACTTGGGGGAGATGGGCAGTGGCACCTGCGGCCAGGTATGGAAGATGCGCTTCCGAAAGACAGGCCACATCATTGCCGTCAAGGTGAGCCCCCATCCCACCCAAGTAAACCCCATGCCCCTCAGCTCTGGTGCTTAGGATCTCCTCCCCTCCCCACACTGTCCTGTGCAGCAAATGCGACGCTCGGGGAACAAGGAAGAAAACAAGCGGATCCTCATGGACCTGGATGTGGTACTCAAGAGCCACGACTGCCCCTATATCGTGCAGTGCTTTGGGACCTTCATCACTAATGTGAGCCCAACTGCCATGCCCCATGTGGGCACACAGCCCACTTCCTTGTGTCTCCCTTGCTACTCTGAGCCTGCCCCTGAGCCCCCATCCTCTTCCGCTGATTGGGGTGGGCAGGAAGGTACAGCTGCCCCAAAGTCACACCTGCTTCCCCTGTAGACGGATGTCTTCATTGCCATGGAGCTCATGGGCACCTGTGCCGAGAAGCTGAAGAAGCGGATGCAGGGCCCCATCCCTGAGCGGATCCTGGGCAAGATGACGGTAGCGGTGAGTGGCCAGGCAGGGGCTGAGGCTGGCTCCCAGGCCCCATCACCCCCCTTCCTGACCCAGTGACAGTACCCTCCTCTTTCCTCAAAGATTGTGAAGGCACTCTACTACCTGAAAGAGAAGCACGGGGTGATCCACCGGGACGTCAAGCCCTCCAACATTCTATTGGACGAGCGGGGCCAAATCAAGCTCTGCGACTTCGGCATCAGTGGCCGCCTTGTGGACTCCAAGGCCAAAACGCGGAGCGCTGGCTGTGCTGCCTATATGGCAGTAAGTGGGGGCCCGGCGGGCGGGCAGGCAGCCTGGGGACCTGGGCGGTGTGCCTGCCCCCACCACAGAAATCCCTTCTCTCCTTTCCCTGTTTACTTTCTCCCGCCTCTTCCCTATAGCCTGAGCGCATTGACCCCCCGGACCCCACCAAGCCAGACTATGACATCCGGGCTGATGTGTGGAGTCTGGGCATCTCCCTGGTGAGTTGGGGTTCCTCCTCCTGAGAGCTGGGCTGACCCATTCTTGGGGTACAGGAGGACAGCAGGGCGGGCAGGGGCCCATTCTTGGCCAATCCAGCCCCCCATCTCTCCCCAGGTGGAGCTGGCGACAGGACAGTTTCCCTACAAGAACTGTAAGACGGACTTTGAGGTCCTCACCAAGGTCCTACAGGAAGAACCCCCGCTTCTGCCCAGCCACATGGGTTTCTCGGGGGACTTTCAGTCCTTCGTCAAAGACTGGTGAGGAGCCTCTACCCCAGCGCTCCGCTGGGGGAGGTGGGCAGGTCAGGTGTGACCCGAGCTCAGGGCAGCAGGGGAGGTGTGGGGCCCGAGGGGGATGGCAAGCCCTCCTTCATGGGGGTGGGGCAGCTGTGGGCCGGAAGGAGCTCAGAGCAGGGACTGCAGGTAGGAGCTGGAGCCCTAGGAGCCATGACGGGTTCAGACTGGGCCTGAGGGGACAGCTGGCTCCAGAGCGTTTGGCTAGGTGGTCAGGGACTTCACTTCAGGAGGTTGAAAACAAGCAGAGGACAGAGGGCTCAAAGCATTCTGCACCAACAAGCAGAATTACACAGGCAGGATGTCCATGTTGGATTCTCTGGGGAACTCCTCCTACTGGCACCTCATGACACACCCAGGTTGGTGCAGGCCCTCGGTTCTGTGAGGTGTTCCAGCTCATGGCACAGGGCTGGGAGTACACAGAAGCTCCTTCCCACAGCTTTCACAGACCCCTGGCTCAGCAGGTGGCATGGCTGGGCCCGTCTCCAGGACCTCATCTCCCTCTCCTCTCTGTTTCCAGCCTTACTAAAGATCACAGGAAGAGACCAAAGTACAATAAGCTACTTGTGAGTACCTGGAGCCCCTTCCCACCCTGTCCCAGCCTCACTCCTCACCACTCACTCCTCTGGACACCCAGGTCCTGGGTGGTGCCAGCAGGGAAGCTGCCCTTGTCCTAAGCAGCCCCCTTGGGCCCTGCAGGAACACAGCTTCATCAAGCACTATGAGACGCTCGAGGTGGATGTGGCATCCTGGTTCAAGGATGTCATGGCGAAGACCGAGTCACCGAGGACTAGTGGAGTCCTAAGCCAACACCACCTGCCTTTCTTCAGGTAGCTTCATGATGGTGGCCAGCCCCACCATGGGGGCCGGGGAAGTGGCCACAGGCTCCCTCTTCCCTGCCTGGCCACCCAGCTGCCCGCCAGGGGAGACCTGGGAACTGGACAGCCTCCGAGGGCTGAGGACAAAGTATGGGATGCCAACCCAACCCCGACTCCCTACCCAGCAGCCATGGACAGATGGGCCCACCAGGCCTTAGCCCCTCCAGTCCTGGGGGTCAGCCAACTGTACCGGTCCCCCTACAGACACTGTGAACGGAAGACAGCAGGCCGCGAGCAGACTCGCTATTTATTCAGTCGTAATCTCTGGGCTGGGGTGGCCACCAAGGGCCAGGAGAGAGTCACCCGTCCTGCATCTTCCCACGCTCGCCCCGTGCTGCCCCTTCCACCTTCTGTGGTACACATGCTCTGTCTCCACCCCTCTCTCGCCTCCCTTGATGCCTCTCTGGTTTCCCCCGTCTCCTTTCCTGCCTCTGCCTCTCTCCTGGCCCATGCCCAGGCTCTGCCACCCACAACGGACCCCTTGGTCCACTTAGGTCTGTGGCGAGCAGTGAGTCTTTTGGCTGGCATCCTCATCCCAGGAAGGCAGTCTGGGCATTGTGACTGCAGCTGACCCAGGCTGCACGCTCTTTCTCTCTCGCTTTCTCTCTCTCTTTCTTTGATCTCAGGGGGTCCTTTTTGGAGTTTATTGTATTTTATTGTACTTGGTGGGGTGTTTGGGGGAGGGGGGAGGAAGAAGAGCTTGTTCTCATGGGGTTTGTCGGTACCTTCAGAAACTTTTACCAAAGTCATGTTTAGCTGCTTGTGGTGTAGCCCACGACCTACCCAGGGCACTGGAGGGCTGAGGCCAGGAGTCAGGGGTCTGGGCCACTGTGCCTTGTCAGCCTGACCTGGAGAGACTAGTCCCAAAAGTGGGTGCTAGGGGCGGGGGCTCTTCCCTTGGGGATAGAGACTGGCCACAGCTTGGGATGAGTTGAGTTGAGGACCTCAGGTAGTTTGGAGGGAGCCCACGGGGCCGTGGCCACACAGGGTGGCCTTCAGGGAAGGTGGGTATGGAGTGTGGTGGGTGGTAGGGAGGGGGGAGTGGAGGATGGGAGCCACAGGGCCCAGGGAGGTGGGGATGGAGGGTACAGGGAATGGATGCAGAGGTTCAAGGATGTGTGACAGGGACAGATGGGGCAGACTGAGGGCTGGGCGGGTAAAGGCAGTCACCATCCACCCCAGAGCTGGCAAGTTCTCTAGCCCACCTTGAAGCTGGGCCATGGGGCCCCTCCCCCCAGCCCCTCTGCAGCAGCCAGAGCAGGAGGGTGGGTGTTTTCCTTTTGTTGGTGTTGCATGCAAGTCAGTGGACAAAACACGAACACGCACACAAAAATCAACCAGCACTCGAGGTGAGGAGCCTCCCTGGACACAGCTGGAGCAATTGAGACTCTGCCTAGGCATTGCTATAACCTCTCCACCCTATCGACTCCTGTTACTCTCAATGTAGTCACAAAAGGCCGCATGTTAAAAAGTTCTCTGCGTCTTCTCTCTGCCCCCCACTTTGGGGAGGGGGGAGGGGGATGGCCTCTTTCTTGCCCCCCAAGTCCTCTTTGTGAGGGGTTGGGGCAGGGTGGGGGGCCAACAGGCTGGGCTCCAACCTAAGGGGTCCCAGCCACAGGGGCTTTAGCCTGTAACCACAAGGTTGAGTGGCTGGTTCCAGGACCAGCAACAGCCAGAGGCAGGCTGCCCAGGTGTATTTTTATTTAACTTTGTTTTGTGACTGTGTGTCCACCTGCTCCTCCCCTTAAGTGGGAGCCTTGAGGGAACCGCTCCTCCCTCTGCCTCCAGTCACCAGCCATCCTTCAGGACCAGGCAGAGGTTTGAGTAGGCAGGCAGGAGCCTGGGTCGACTTGGCCCAGTCCACGAGCCCCTTCTCAGGCCACCAGTATTGCCCCTTCCCTTTTTAAAATGAAACACCTTTGTTTGTAAATCCTTAGACGCTTGAGAATAAAACCCCTCCCTTTTCTTCCACTGGGTCTGTGGTGTGGAAAAGATCTGTAAACCCTCACTTTGGGGTTGGGGGACTGGGGAGTGCTGCCATGCTGATGGATGAGGTCTCCACATCAAAAGGGAAACAGGCATGTTTAGGGCTTGTTAAGGTGGGCTTTGTAGTGAATTGCCTGATACCAAACAGGCACTGTAGAGCCACTCCTGACCCTCAGTAGCCTGCTGGAGAGGAGCTCTTAATTTCCTGGCAGGCCTTGGGTAAGGGCTCTGGTGTCGGGCCCTCAGCCTGCCACCCCCGCTCTTTGCTTCAGGGAGTGACTGCCCAGCCAAGGACAGGGCCGCCTGCCCACCTGCCGGGCCTGGGTGCTACTGGGGCTGGTGCCTCCGCTTTCAGCCCACACACACACACTGCGTATAGCCAGTCCAGCATGCTGGGCCCTGTGCTCCTGCTGCTGGTCCTGCTCCATGGGGTCTCTGCCTCGCCCAGCAGGTCTCCTGGTATGTGGGGCTGGGAGATGTGTGCCTTTGTGCACTGATTCCTGTGCCATCCTTTCTCATCCTCCCGAGGACTCTGCCTGTGGGAACAGGTGGGTGGACGGTGGGGTCTATCCCTGTCTCCCATTTCCAGGTTCTCTTAAGATCCCAGACTGCTTCCAAGTCCTCAGCAGGCACAGTGAGGGCAAAGACTAGGAATGGGCTGTGCAAATGCTTTTGGGGCGGGCGGGTGAGCAGGGAATGATACTGCATGTCTGAGAGACAAGGACCCAGCTGAAGGCAGACCTCCGTGTGTCTGTGTGCCCCGCTTGCACGTTATCTGGGATTAGGAAACCCCTGTCAGTGCTTCCCACTGCCTCTGCCCTGAACGTGGGAGTGAAGCAAAAGTCCTAGAACCTGGTGGCCTGCCAGGGCTTGGGCTGTGCCAGAAGGGCTGTGGGAGAGCAGCCCTCCTACCCCCTTCCCTTGCCCCACCCGCCCCCCACCCCCATTGATAGCACCTATGTGCCCTTGGAAGGATGGAGCCAACACACTCCTGCCCCGGGTTGACATTGCTGCAGTCCATGGCCCCTCACCCCCTTCCCAGTCTGGAATTTCCTTGCTCACTGCAGGGGGGAAGTCAGGGTCCAGAGCTTCTGCCCAGGGGTGCACAGCTTTGTGCCCACCCTCAGCTTCTGGGCTGTGAAGTCCCCAGGGTCTCCAGCGAGGACATCATGCTGTTCCAACTGGCCCTGAGCAAGGCGAGGAGCTGAGCATAAGAGTGAATCCTCCACTGTGTTCATTTTCCAAAGCAGATTAGGAGGTTGGAGCATTTGCACGAGGGACTAAGGTATAGCGTGTCCTCCCTCTGCTTCTCTCTTACTCGCCAGTATCCCCGTTCTCGACTGCGCCCGGACTGTGGCTGCGCCGACCCCTTTTCAGTCTAGAGCTGTCGGATGCGGAGGATGCCTTCCAGCGCCGTGCGGGGCCACTCGAGGTCCCGGCGGACAGCCGCCTGTTTGTGCAGGTGTGGACTGGCGCGCGCCAGGGCCGGGGATGGGCCGGTGGGGACAGCGGATCCTGACCATGACACGTCACCCCCTAACACCCCCCAAACCCGATCCAGGTGGCCCTGGCCCGTCCTTCCCGGCGCTGGGGCCTGGCCCTGCACCTCTGCTGGGTGACACCGTCCTCGCGTCCGGCCCCGGGGCCCGCCCTGGCGCTGCTGCGTGGCGGCTGCCCTGCCGATTCTTCGGTCACCTTTCCACCACCGCGACCCGGGGCCGTCCGCTTCAGCTTCCGTCTGCGCCCGGTCTTCAATGCCTCTGTACAGTTTTTGCACTGCCAGCTGAGCCGCCATCGCTGTCTCCGGGGAGCACACCAGACTCCTGCGCCTCTGACGCTGTCACCCATGTTGTCCGTGCGCGGCAGGGAGCCTGGGCTCCTGGGGCTGGTCAAGGGTTTGGGCAGGAGCGTTTCTGGCATCTGAATGAGGAGCCCCTCAGTCGGGATCTTGGGGTCAGGGTGCCTTGGAGCTGGGAGTAGGGACTGGGTCTCAGGCTGGCTGCTGGGCGCAGGGTGGCCGAGGGACCCATGGGGCTCTACATAAGGGTTCCTCAGGGGACAGGGAGTGGGCACTGCATTCCCTCATGGACAGGGCACCCAGGTCCCCTTGCGCTGGGCTTTGAGGTCCCTTCAGGGCCGGGTGGTTGGATGAAGAAAGCCAGCAAGGGACCAAATCTCTGGGTGCCTGATATTGGGCTTCACAGGTTAGATGCTCAGAGAGCCGGGTTGTGTGAATTTAAAGGACTGAAATTTTAGAGTCTTCAGGACCTGGGTGGCTGACTGCTTGTATATCTGATGGGCTGAACTCGGATGCCCAAGGGACTGGATTTCCAGGGTTCTAGTGGTAGGGCTCCTGGTATTCTTAGATCTTTTGGGAGCCCTGGCGACTAGCCCCCGGCTCCCTGGGCCCTCACGTCCTCGTCCCTTCCGTCCCCTCCTCTCCAGTGTCTGCCTCAGAATGAGGCGTGCGCGGGCAGTGGCAGCGGCGAGAGTGTGGATGCTGACGGCCCCCACATACACACGCTTACGCAGCCCATCGTGGTCACGGTCCCACGGCCACCCCTCAGTGAGCGCGCAGTCTTCCTCTGTGGGGGTCCCTGGGGCCAAAGAACTGGGGTGGGGAGGATCGCTGGGGCGCGGACCCAGTCTCAGCGTTGTATTCTCTGCAGGACCACCCAAGGACATCACCAGCAGAGCCGTACGTCCGAAGCCTCCCGCGCCTGCCCCAGTGGCCCTGGAGCCCGCACCAGTGGTGGCACTGGTAGTGGCTGCCTTCTTGCTGGGCGCTGCGGTGGCCGCCGGGTTCGGCCTCGTGTGCGCGCGCTCAGGTATCAACCTTGGCTCGCCCGGACTTTTGCTGGGCTCCCGGTCTATTCCCATGCTTTGGGAGCCAGGTGGCTGCGATCCCAGCCAGAAGGGGCTGATCATCCATAGACCTGCTCCGTTACGTTCGCAGCAGCCCCCAGGGGGCGCACCTGCACCGGGCCAGTGCTCAGCAACCCCTACTGCTCCGCAGCCTGCCTCTCCTTTCCAGCGCCCCCACCTCCTGGCCCACCCCCACAAGACCCCAGTGAGGCAGGTAAGTGTGTGTGTTTGTGTGTGTATGTGTAGGTGTAACGTGGGGCCCAAAGAGCTGAGGGAGGTGATGATGGCTTCATAGCACTTTCTCTGTTCCAGACAGCGTTCTAAATATTTTACACATACCACTTCTCAGCCTTTTGGCTAGTATCAAGTGTCTAAATATTTCACATATATTAACTAATTTAATCCTCATGAAAACCTTCGGATAGATACTATTATAGCCCCCATTTCAGAGATGAAAAAAACGAGGCACTCTGAAGTAATATATCAAAGATGACAAAATTTGGTGGAGTTGGGATTTGATCTCAGGCAGTGGGTCACCCGTGGTGGACTGCAGGCTCTGTGTAGGACCACACTAGGCGAGAATCGGGATTCAGACCTAGTATCCTCACTCCTGCACATACACTGATGGGGGAGGCCAATGATCAGCTGAGAAGGAGGTAGCCTGCGTAGTATGTGTAGTATCCTCTTCCCTAGCGCAGCTGAATGATGTGCCCCCAGGTCAAGAGCTGCACGAGGCAGACTTTCCTCAGACCAGACCTTGGACCCCTCCAAATCACTGACCAAGATCCCTGTGCCCCGCCCTCCCCACTTCTCCTCCCACCAGGACTCAAAATAAACATCTAGTTTGACCTAGAGTTCTGAAGTATGCTTGTGCGCGGGGGTAGGGGGCAAGGGGCAGGGGGCAGGGGGCAGGAAGCAGAGGCTTGGCATTAGGAATGGGAGGATTCCAGACTGGAAGAGGTCCAGGCTGGAGCGGTGGGGCTCATAGGCCCTTTTGCTAAGACCCAAGGGATTTTTGTCCCAAACAGAAAGGGGCACCAGACTCCACTAGGTTCAGTTTTTGTTTTTTTAAAAAATTTTTAGAGAGAGGGGAAGGAAGGGAGAAAAGCATGGATAGGTTACCTCTCACAAGACCAGGTGACCAAAACCGCATGTGCCCTGACTGGGAATTGAATGGGAGACCTTTCAGTTCGCAGGCCAGCGCTCAATCCACTGAGCCACACCGGTCAGAGCCCAGGGGTTGTTTTAAATAAACTTTGCCTCCTCCCTCCATCCCAGCACTGGAGCACCTGCCTCTTATGAGTTTCTCATATCCAGGCCTTCTCCACTCTCCACTCCCACTGTCTGAACCCTGCCCTACCTCGCTAGGGCCTCCACCTCCGGCCTCTGCTCCAGTCTCCTCTCCGTCTGCAGAGCTCCTTCGATCCCTCCTGTCCCAGCTCCTTCCTCCCCTGAGCATTGACAAGAGAGGACTTAATTTTATTTTATATATATATATATATTTAAAGATTTTATTTATTTATTTTTAGAGGCAAAGGAAGGTAGAAAGAGAGGGAGAGAAACATCAATGTGTGGTTGCCTCTCACTTGGCCCCCACTGGGGACCTGGCCCACAACCCAGGCATGTGCCCTGACGGGGAATTGAACTGGCGACCCTCCAGTTCGCAGCCCGCACTCAATGCACTGAGCTACACCAGCCAGGGCTATTTTTTAAATATTTTTAAAATTTATTTTTAAAGAGGGGGAGGGAGAAAGAGAAGGAAAGAAACATCAAAGTGTTTGCCTCTCACACACCCCCTACTGGGGACCTGGCCTGCAACCCAGGCATGTGCCCTGACTGGTAATGGAAATGGCGACCCTTTGGTTCACAGGCCAGCACTCAATACACTCAGCCAGGGCTCTATTTTATAGACGAGGAAACTAAAGCTGGGTACAGCTAAATCACTTGCTCAAGGTCCCCACAGATGGGTGACGCCACAGCCCAGGCTCTTGGCTCCCACTGGACAGTTGCCCTTCCTGCCAGGACCCACCCCTCTTCCAGAAGCAAAGCCCACTTTCACAAGACTTAGTCCAGAAATGAAGAGAAGGCACGAGATCTGTGGTTTGGGATCCAGTTTACAAATGAAATAAAGTGTGTGTGGGGGGAAAGGAATCACGTTCGTCCCCGCCAATTCGGATGCCAGAGCATCCACCACATCCTATCCACGAGGATCCCTCCACCTCGCGTCGCAGAGCTACGCCCCAATCTGATTCCGCTTCCGCTTGGTGCACTTGGCCCCAGCGGCCTCCGTAGCTCCGCCCTCCAGGGAAGGGGGCCTGGAAAGCCAACCCCACCCTCTTCGGCATGAAACCCCCACAACGGCGGCGAGTTGCCCCGGCGCGCTATCTGGGCGAGGTGACCGGCACCACTGTCTGGAGCGCCCGCGAGAAGCGGCAGCTGCTCCGACTACTGCAGACACGGCGTGGCCAGCCGGAGCCGGACGCCGCCGAGCTGGCCGGAGAGCTGCCGGACCGGAGCGAGGCGGAGGTGAGGGGGTTCCGGGAAAAGAGCGAGGCTGGAGGAGGACGTGAGCTGTGTTCGGGACGGACCCTGAGAGCAGGACTGTTGGCTGGGCATGGGCGGGACGAGCGTGAGGCTGGGGGCGGGGCGTATAAGGGACTGAGGGGCGGGGCGTGGGCGGGACGAGCGTGAGGCTGGGGGCTGGACAAAAGCAAAATTTAGGGGCGGGGCGCACTGGGCTGACGGGGTGGGTGGCGCTGCGAGACTAGGCGGGAATGGAATGAGATTGAAATAAGAATCGGGAAATGGGGCGGAGTGGACGAAGCGGGAGATGAATAGGGTAGTGCTTAGCATGAGGACGGGCCCTGGCTACGGGGAGGAGTTAGACGGGCCTGGACCTTAGCTTTTTATTAGGTAACATCGGGGCTTTGTTACCACACCCTGGGCACAATCTCTGTGGCCCTTAATGACGGGCTTGTAGGAAGCAAGGAACAGTGTCAGGCTCTGGAGCAGGCAGTGGTCTTTGGCTTCTCTGCCCCAGCCCTGGGTTTGTAGAAGGCCCATTCAGCCTCTTCTCTTCCACAGATTCGGGATTTCCTCCAGCAGCTCAAGGGCCGGGTGGCCCGGGAAGCCATTCAGAGGGTGCATTCAGGTGGCCCAAAGGGTCAGAGGCGCCTGGAAACACAGATTCCGGCCCCCATTGAGGTGAGTTAGGGCAAGGCTCCCCAGGGCCAGCCCCGGAAGATGGGGTGGGAGTTGGGAGGATAAACAGGTCAGGTGATCCTCAGGAGGATCAAGCCTTGGGGGACTCCTGAGGCTTGATCCCTAGGCTGACCATGTACTTTCTGGTTGGCCTGTCCAGGTATGGATGGATCTGGCAGAGAAGATAACAGGCCCGCTGGAGGAAACCCTGACTGTGGCTTTCTCACAGGTACAGCCATCCCCTAGGCAGGCCGGGGGTGTCCCTGGGGATAGGGTCATACATAAGAGTCTAAAGTAGAGCTGCGTCCTGGGCCCTTCCTCTTACCAGCTCTGTGACTCTGGCCAGTCAGGAGACACCCTGAGCCTCAGTATCCCCGACTCTGAGGCCATTTCCTATATGTGACACCTCCCCTGGGTGAGCGGGCACAGGTGGAGGGTTCAGTGCAGTTTGTGCGGCAGGGGAGTGGCTGAAGGGAGGACCTCTGCCTTTCCCTTCCTGACCTCTCTGCCTGCCAGGCGCTCACCATTGCGGCTGTGGAGCCCACCAGCCTCCTGCAGTCCAAGCCCTCCAAGCCTACGAAGGCACATGGGAAACTGCTGCCCCTCAACACCCCTAGTGGGCAGGAAGACCAGAGCCCTGAGGCTCCTGGCCCCGCCACTGAGGCACCTTCTGAATTCCCAGCTGGCCTCTCTACTGAGGGAGACCTTGTACTGGACTTTGAGAAGATCTACAAGTATTTGTCCTCCATCTCCCACAGCTGCCGTGGCCCTGAGCTTTCTGCAGCTGGTGAGAAGAATCGGGGATGGGGTCTGTGGGGGTGGGGTCCCAGGCAGCAAACCCTGCTCTCTTCTTACTCCTCCCCTCTCCATCACCAGAGTCAGCTGTGGTCCTTGACCTGCTCATGGCACTTCCTGAGGAGCTGCCTCACCTGCCCTGTGCGGCCCTGGTTGAGCATATGATGGATACATACCTACGCCTGATGGCTCCCCAGTCTGACCCCAGCAGTGGGAACTTGCAACCAGGGCCTGAGGACTGTGGGACTGGCCCTAGGGGGCAAGAGGAGGCCAGCCAGTCCCCTGAGAAGGCCAGGCCTGATGAACCAAGATCTGCCTGGCAAGCAGCTGGGGTCTGCCCCCTGAACCCATTCCTGGTGCCCCTGGAGCTGCTGGGCCAGGCAGCTACCTCTGCAAAGTAAGGGGCCCAGCAGGCAAAGGACACACCAGATAGCTGTTAGCCCCTGGCCCTCGATTCTGCTTGGGCTAGCACTGGGTATGCATGGAGATCTGGTCATAGTAGAAAGTCCCTGACTGAGTATGTAGTACCAAGTGGCCTTAAGATTTTCCATACAGCAAGGGTCTCAGAAATGGAAGCCCAGTTGTACAGAAGTCCAGCCACAGAACTGAGGTGAGGGCTACCACATGGCTGGGCTAAAAACTACCACTGGTACCTCCCCGCCGCTGGCCCCTCCTGGCTTCTTGCATCCTGTGGCCTACGTCCTAGGCTCAGGGGTCCCCAACCCCTGGGCCTCAGACCTGTATTGGTTTGGGTGGCCTATTATGAAACAGGCTGCACAGCAGGAGGTGGGAGGGGGCCAGTGAAGCTTCACTCACATTAGCATTACCACCTGAGCTCTGCCTCCTGCCTTTCTACCGTCCTGCCTCCGCCCCCACTCCCCCACCCTGCCATCTGAGGAAAAATTGTATTCCGTGAAACTGGTCCCTGGTGCCAAAAGGTTGGGGACCATTGCTATTAACTGAATAAAGTTGTCAGTCTGTCTTGCTCTTTTTTCTGTGACTTAAAGTGGCAATGGGGGTTCAAAGTGCAGAGGGAGATGTCAGAGGTAGAGGTAGGAGAGGCAGAGCTTAGGATGGTAGGGACCAAGGGAGGCATGCCAGGGAGGAGGGTACAGTTACCAAAGGCTACCACCGCCAGGTCTGCTCTGAAGCTGCTTGGAGTAATGACCTTAGTTTGGCTATGAGGGGGACCCTTGGTGATTTATGGAAGGTCAGGGCCAACCTGAGCCCAACAGGTGCCAGGGAGAGGGTTTCTGAGCAGGGTGACCTTACATCATACAGATGGAGGGGCAACAGCAGAGTGAGGGCATGTTAGGAGAATGATTCTTTGTACTTAACCCTCACCAGGGCCGCCAGTGTACCCTGGGAAGGGTGGGCCGTATCACCTGAAAGGAATGTTCTTGCACAGACAAGTGGGCCTGTTGGCACTTGGCAATTTATATTACACCTTCCCTCCCCTTTTGGTGTGAAGCCACTTCTGTCTGAGTTCCCTTAGTAAACTCTTGATATTATTCTGGTTTCCCAACAGGGCAGCCAGGAGCCAAGCCCAAGGCTGGGGGCCTGAGCCTTAGCAGTAGGCTGTCAGATGTTGCAGGTCAGAAAGAGGGTCTCTAAGGCAGACTTGTGGAAGCAAGGGGAGGAGAAGGAGCAGAACTGGGTAGAGGAGGGAACAGGAGTCCCCGCTGCTGTCAAAGGCCCTGAATTCTTGGAGGTGCTATTGGGTTTCCTTGCAAGGGGTCTCCCCTCCACCAGCCTCTGAGGGTGTGGAGGGGAGGCAGGTTGGGAGGGTGGGGCAGGAACCAGGTATCCTTGGAATGGCATTCCCCCAGGCCTACCCAGTCCTCTGAGAGCTGCTAAAAATGTGTTCCAAGTGTGTTCACTCAGCCTTCCTTTTATAGAAACCCTCACTTTTCCCCACATGCATTGCACACAGCTCCCCCAGGGCGCACAACACAGGCTGTGGAGTGGGGCCAGCCCACTCCATGATAAAACCCGCCCCCACCAGACCCATGGGTACCCAAGTGCATGTGATGATGGTGGGAAGAAGGGACCAGGCAGGGCCGGAAGGGTTTGGGGCTGAAGATGTGGCCATCGCAGCAGGAGGCCATACTCCAGGGCTGGCTGAGGGCACCCCACCCCAACTCCCCATTTGGCTAAGTCCATCTCACAGCCCCCAGAGTCTCCCCAGGTCACAGGAAAGAGGAGGGTGTCTTGATTGCCTGGAGCTGGGAGAATTGAGGTGGTTACACGTCCGTTTCCCAAAATGTGGGTCTGGGTGTCTTCACAGCACTGGGCGCTAATTCAGCTCGCTCAAGTAAGCACTCAGCAACAGCTTTTATTATCACCGTCAGCTCAGGCAGGTAGGAGTGAGAAGGCATGGAGAGGGTTGGGGAGGGTGCATGGGTGTGGGAGGAGGTCTCGGGGAGGGGGCAGGGTCGCCAGTGACTGGCCTAAGGGAAGTGGTGACTGAGGGAGGGGTGTGCCGATCTGGACTGGGGCTTGAGCCCAGGCAGGAGTGAGCCTTGCCCGCGTTTTCTCCCCACGGAAGGCGCCACGCATCCTGGACACAGCCATTGTCGCTCTTCAGGCCCGGTCCCAGGGTGGCCTGCGTGGGGCACATTGACGTGCAACATCCACCCCGTGGGGCCAAGAGAGAGCCCACGCAGGGGCTCAACACTCAGCAGGGATGTCTTGGGGATGGCCAGACGGGAGGGAAGGAAGGAGACAGCCCCCGCATCCAGGAACGGACAGACCACTCATGCTGGCGGCCGGACAATAGCAAAGCCACCTACCGGATGCGAGCTCGGTTCATTTAAGGGGCCAGGTCAGGGAGGGATAAAGGCACGAAGTGGGGCTCAGGCTTGCCCGGGAGGGGTGACGGGAGAGGCCTAAGGATGGGAAGAGCCTGGGCGGGGGCGAGCTGGACTTCTCACGCCCTACTCTTGGGTTGAGCTCTAGGGTGGGATCCTGAGGGCAGTCAGGCCCGCCGGCACCCCTGTCCATTGGAGGGCCACCTGGGGATGCTGGGCTCAGACCAGCGCGTAGTCGAACTGGCCACGCTCAAGCGCCTCCTTGTGGTCGGTCCAGGACGAGGCGGGCATGCGGCTGTAGGGGTCGAGTAGGATGCGCACGCAGCGCACCATCAGCAGCACCAGCACCACGAGCAGGCAGAGAACGAAGGCGAACACTGTGCGCTGCTCGGCGTCCAGGCCTGCGACCGCCGGGGGCCCCGTCGATGGCGGCAACGGCTCGGGGGACACCGTCCAGGTCGTGCTCATGGCTCACATCGCCACGCGCCCTGTGGACAAAGGGGTCGGCCCGGGGTGCGGGGTTGAGGTTCTGCCTTCCCATGTCGCCCCCGACCTTGCCTGTCCCCCCTCTCCGGTCTCCAGGCAACGCCCATGCCCCCGCCCGTAGATACACCGCGACCGCCACGCGGGGGACCCAACATCGTGCAGGTTGGGGCGCTGAAAGCTGGGAGACGGAGCTCCGACCGGGCCGGCCAGCACACAACAGGTGCGACCGTGTGGCTCGGGTGCGCAGCGGCGTCTGGCCCGGCCCTTGCCCGCTGTCTTTGTTCTCTGCGTCCCGGGGACCCCTTCCCCCACCATCCCTGCAGTTCCCCTCACCCTGGCCTCGACCGCGATGGAGACCGAGCGCCCACCAGCCACACTCTCTTCTGGGACCCGCGCCGGCTCTGCTCTCGGCCTCTCCCAGTGGTGGTGATAGCGGCAGCTGCCGGTGCTCAGCCCACCCCACCCGCCCCTGGAAGCAGCAGAAACCGAGGCGGCCGCGGCTGTTTCCATAGCAACGGGGGCGGGGCGGTGGCGGGAATGGGGGGCGGAGGCTGTGCCAGGAGCTTGCTCGGCAGCGACCGCGCCCCGGCCTTGGGATCACCGTGCTCAGGCCCAGCGGATCTGCAGGAACCTAGGACCCCACCCTCCCAAGCACCCCAGATGCCTCCACCCAGTTGTTAGTTCCTGCAACCCTCTTTCTTCACGATGGAACCTTCACCCAGACTCCCCGTTTGGGGAATCCCAATGCCACCCTGAACATCATTCATGGCCGCTCAAGCTCCCCCAGCCCTGGGGACTCCCAACCCTGAGATCCCACCCTTCGTAGCTTTTCTTGTCACTAGTCTCCTTTCACCCCGAGGGGTACAGGGTCCCAACCAGACAGGTGCCCCTCTGGGTCCCCAGTTTCTTCAGTGACCTGGTATGCACAACCACCCCAGTGACAGACACCTCAGATCATCCAAGTTGCTCTCTTGCACTTTGGTGTTTTATTATCACTTCCAAATCTCAGGCATACATACAGGATAATAAGAGCACTGTTAATGTTTTTTTAAATAGAGCTAAAGCAGCCTGGCTGATGTGGCCAGCGGGCCCCATCACCCCATCCCCAGAGTTGTCTCTGGGCCAGGGCCTCTTGGCACTATCTGGCCTGTGTGCCTTGGTGACCTGCCTGCCAGCAGCCCCTGCACAGCTCAGGGTGGTGCAGGGGCTGGCACTGTGGGGCACAGTCCCTGGCCCTTCCCTGCCCAGCTGGTTCTGCAGCCACCACGGCAGAGTGGACCAGAGTCAACAGTCTTGTCCCCAGAGGTCTGTTGCCATAGGTGGACATCGGTCCCACACCATGCAGCTGCCCTGCGTGATACAGCTCAGAGCCCCTCTTGGGGCCGGGGAGCTCAGAGGACCTGCTCTGTGCTGGAGGCGGAGATGTCCAGAAGCCGCCAGGCCGCATAGGGGTTGAGCTCATCCTGGTCCCGGCACAGTGCCCACACGTACAGCATGCGTAGCACCTTGTCCTGCAAGAGCAGGGGTGGGGATGGGGATGGGCCCAGGGCAGACAGAGGCACAGAGGGATGAGGCTGCCAGGTCAGGGCATGGAAGGTGTTGGGAGGGACCAGGGAGGAGTGTTTGGGTGTTGACCTGGGCCTGGGGTCCAGAGCAAAGGCTCAAACTTAGGCCTTGGTGAAACTGGACAGGTCAGTCACCTTCTGACCTCTAGCAGGCCCAATACAAATCCTGGGGCACCACTCTGCTGTCCCCTCCCAGTCACAGAACCTGCTGGCTCTGAACTGACACCGGTGCAAGGTGGTTGGCCACTGCCATCCAGCTGGTCCTGGGCTGGCCACCTGCCCTATCTGGTCCCCTCCCTCACTCACCGGGTTGCCCTCGACCACCTCGCCTTTGGGGTTCTTGATCACCATCACCAGCTGGGCGTGGAAAGTGACGATCAGCACAGGCCCCTGCTCCATCATCTTGCCCATGGCCAACTGTGGGGGGAGCCAACAGGCCGGGTGGCACTGATCAGTCCCCTGCTGCTCCCCCTGATATGGAGACCCAATCCCCCACCCTACTTCCTGGGGTGCTGCCAGGAGGGAGCCCCAGCACCTCAACATCTCAACTTATCCCCCTGGAGGAACCCTGAGGAGCCACTCCAATCAGTCCCCCATAGCTGGTCACCTCCTGCTGGCCTGTCTCCATGCAGGGATTTCCCAGGAGACTCTTCCCATGCACCAGTCCAAGCCCTCCACTACAAGATGGAGTCTGAATTGCTGAGCACCCGTGTGGGCTCCCAAAACCCTGGCAGCCTTAGTCCCTAGACTGGGGCCATATGGGGCCTTAGGAATTCAGAGTCGGGCACCTGGCACACAGGCAGGAAAGGGAAGCTGGTGCTGTCATGCCTTCAGTCCCAACAGAAGAAAGCAGGGTGACTGGCAGAGCAACAGCCTCAGCAGTCCTGATAAAACCCTGCCCACCCCAGTGAAGGTGTCAGCATCTCAGCGCCTTGGGGGACCCCAGGGGACCTTGAGGTCTGGGTACAGCACCCCCTAGGCCCACCACTAGCCTAAGAATATTCCAACCACAGGGCTATGGAAACCTTTCACTGCAATGGACCCTTGAGGTCATTTAATCAAAATGCCCACCTGTGCTGGAAGTCCTCCAGGGATGGGGAGCTCACTCCTCATCAATTCACCTTCCCAACCCCAGTGTCCACCAAGCCCAGTCGGAAAGAGGCACTTACATCAACATTGTCAATGTCCAAGATACGGGAGTGGAACTGGAGGCCCAGCGCCTTGGCCTGCTGGATTGGATGGGCCAGCTGGCTGTAGGTCTGCAACAAAAGGCCAACGTGCCCATCTGAGGACCACCCAAGCCCAGGCCACATCACGACACCATGTCACAGGTGAGGGCTGGTGCGGCCGCCAATACCTGCCCACCCTGGGCTGGTGCCAGCATCCTGGGACACTCTCTCTGCAGGCAGCTCACTGGTGTAGTTTCCTGATTTCAACTCTTGCACCTTCCAGAAATGGCCCTGGTGCATAGTGTGCTATGCCAGGAGCGGCAGATGCCAGGAGCATGGTTCTAAGCACAGAGGCCGTTGTCACCTATTTGCTGGCCCAAGTCACACACTTCCTTCTCATTACAAAGATGGCGCTGTGTCAGGACTGCCGAATGACGGTGGCATTCATCAGTGAAGCAGGCAGCTCCCCGGGAAAGCTACCTGAAATGCACTTTCAGGGCAGACTTGTGGCCTCGCTGGCTGATCTTAAATGTCCCCACATTTACCTCCCTCCAAGTCTTAGCCTGGAATCCCTTTTTCTAGGATTTGCCCCAACCCATGCGTGGCTCTGAAACTGTCTTCTTTTCACTGATTAGCCCCTTGTAGGCAGCTGACTGCCATAGGCACCCTGTTCTTCCTACAGGGACAGTGGCACCCTAAATGACACTCTCAATCCCCTCGTGCCTGTTCCCAGGAACAACACGCAGCCTCCGGGACGTGTGCAGCCTCACTATTGCAACAGACAACCACAAAGGAAGACATTCCACTAGCATCTACTTTTATCAGAAATAACTGATTTGCCAAGATAAAAAATTGGTGCCCATCCTACTCCGTGTGAGGTTTCTTAAAGATGACATTTTATTTTTTAAGATTTTATATATTCATTTGTAGAGAGAGGGTAAGGGAGGGTGAAAGAGAGGGAGAGAAACATCAATTGATATGACGCCTCTCGCATGCCCCTAGCAGGGACCTGGCCTGCAACCCAGGCATGTGCCCTGACCGGGAATTGAACGGGTGACCTTTTGGTTCGCAGGTGGGCACTCAAGCCAGGTCATTAAAGATGACACTTGTCTCTGTGGCCCAGGGTGTTGGGAGCCCACACGGGTTCTCAGTGGACTGAGTGCCAGCCTACGAACCCAAGGATCATCAGTTCAATTCACAGCCAGAGCACAGGCCTGGGTTGCAGGCCAGGTCCCCAGTCGGTGGGGCGTGTGGGAGGCAACCGATTGATGTATCTTTCACATAGTGATGTTTTTTCCTTTCTCTTTCATCCTCCCTTCCCCTCTCTCTAAAAGTAAATAAATAAATTCTTTAAAAAAGCCATAGGCCGAGTGTCAGCTGCCTATGAGGGGCTAATCAGTGAGAAGACGACAGTTAAGTTTTCATCAAGTGAGCAGCTACAGCTTCATCTGCGTTTCTAAAGGCACCAGCGGCAGCTCTCTAGAAAGAGTCTGCCATGCCCTAAGGATCCCAAAGTTAAAAAAACATGAAAAACAACAAAAAAAAAAACACTCATAACTGACTGTTGAATTAGTCACTGTGCCAGGGAGTATTTAAAGAAAATCTGACAACATCTCTGCTTTTTCCAAGTTGGTTGTAGCTGATACAGAATCAAACCAGTCAAAAAAGATTCTGGGTTTCTTAATACAAGGATGGAAGAAAACACCCCATGAAGACAAAGGTCAAGGAGCAAGTGGGGTGAGGGGAAGTGGCCCGAGGAGACAGGAACCCTGAGGGGATGAGGCTACCAGTGTGCTCCTGGGGACACCTGACCAGCCCCTCATAGCCTAGCATTTCCTGGAGCCCTGGACCCTCAAACCCTGACCCGGGGAAACACTGGGGCCTCATCAGGCTCCTCCCTGGGCAGGAAATTCATCAAAATCTTGACAGGGGACTCAAGAGTTGGAAAATTTTAGTTTAAGGTAAATAGTTAATAAGCCTAGTAGATAACGCATATGTTAAAGCTTTTGTTTCAGAAACTACAGAAAACGCCCATCCTGGCTCCTGGGAGAGACAGCCAACTTCCTGGGGCACTGCTAGCTAGAGATTTACCCCCTTGTCAGTGGAGGCATCCTGGCCATTGTGTTCCAGGGAGAGAAAGAAAAGAACCCACCCCTAGAACAGCTAACTGCCCAGAACAAGAATGCTGCAGTCTCTTTCACCTAATTCTCCCTGAATTTCAAACTCCTCACCACACCTTGTTTATTCCGTTATAAAAACGCTGGCTTGGAAAGAAACGTAAGACGGTCTGTTAGGGTGCAAACCCACCATCTTCTCAGATCACCAGCCATCCGAATAAAGTGCCCATAAAGATTTGATCCCTGTTTCTGCTTATTGGGTTTGGCACGTGGAAGGCAGCCCGAATGCTGGTGTCTTTTCTGGTTTCAGTCTGTTTTGATCTGTGTTCTGGGATCTTGAAGCAAGACTAACTAATAAAATAACCTAGCACTTTGTCCGTCCTGAAACATTACTTCTGTGTTTGCGCTGTACCCAGGAGACAGACAACAGTATGACTCTGGCTCAGAAAAGGGAGGTTATGCAGGCCACTAGGGCCTCCAACTGCTCTCTCCCCAGCACCCAAGGGCCCTGGGGGAACATCTAGTGCACCCAAGAATTAATCATTGTCCCTTTCCATCTGACCCCTGGGCCTCCAGCCCATCTGGCCATGTGGCATTGCTTTGTCACTTAAGGCCACCTGAAATAGGACAGGTCACACTGAAACCTCATCTCACTCAGACGCCTTCCCCAGGATCACTCTTCTGCCCTATGAGCCTCCTTAACCAGCATCAGGACAGAGAAAGGGTCCTGCATGACAAAGCAGGAGGCGTGGCCCAGCCCCAAGCCATCCTTTAGGCCAAGTGAGGGAGGAAAGAGCACGCTGGAAGGACCACCCCTGACTAGTTTAGTCTGGAAGGACCAGCCACCTGGGCCCCAGCGAATCCTGTGGGTTACACGGCACCCAGTTCACTGCACAGGTGCACATAAGGGACGGAAGGGGCTGTGCCTGAGAGCATGTTAGACCTAAGAACCCCCATTTGACCAGGACACCAGGCCCTGTCATGGTCTTTCCAGACTAGTCATCTGATCAGCCAGATCTCCAAACTGTGATTTCTTTCTTTCTTTTTTTTTTTAAAAGATTTTATTTATTTCCTTTTAGAGAGGTGAAGGGAGGGAGAAAGAGAGGGAGAGAAACATGAATGTGTGGTTGCCTCTCTCGCACCCCCTCCCGGGTACCTGGCCCACAACCCAGGCATGTGCTCTGACTGGGAATCAAACAGGCAACCCCTTGGTTCACAGGTCAGCACTCAATCCACTGAGCCATACCAGCCAGGGCTCCAAACTGTGATTTCTTTTTAGGCCTAAAAAGAAAAAAAGAAAGTACTCACAGCTTCATAGCACCAGTCTTTGAGAATGTCAAGCTCTCCAGAAATCATGGCCTAAAAAGGGAAATACATGTAAACGCGATTCTTTCCTCTGTAGATACCACCCCCCCACCCCTCCCCTCCGCCCGTGGGTTCTAGTTGAGGAAGGGGGTGTGTGCATGTGGCTTGAGTCAGGCTGTAGTAGGGGGCCCCTGAGAGCAAAGCTCCTGTGGTGTGATCACTGGGTGGCTTAGGGTGGGTCCCTAAGGGCCTGGTGGAAGAGGAAGGTGGCAGCCTGCCAAGCTGTTACCCTGGCAGGGACATTAAGCCAAGGAGATAACAAGCAGCTTTCTGCCTTCCCTGAAGATGAAGCTTTGGATGGCTAGGGAGCAGAAGGGGAGTGGAGATGCTTCCAGAGGAACCTGGAGTCAGGGCTGGGTCTGGGGAGCATCTGGGAGGAGTCCAGAGAGGGGAGGAGGGCCAGGTACCTGTGGGAAACTGCACACAGGCCAGATGCTAGGCTACCCTCACCACGGAGGACAATGCCAAAGCCTAAGCTGCTGTTCTCAGGAACTGCCCCACTCCCACCTCTGCCCAGCCCTGCCCAAGGTGGTGTGAGGGACCCGGGAAGTCAGTAGGGAGAGGGGACCACATGGAAGCTGGCAGGAGGAAGGGGGCCGGCAGAGGGGCCGGCATACACCTGGGGTTGAGAGCTTTTCTTTTGTCCTACTGGGGCCTCCTGAAGGCCTGGGCTGGCTGGGCTAGATGTTGCCAAGGCTTTGGCCACAGCTTAGAGGCAGTGGTTGGGCAGAGAAAAGGCAGTTTGGGGCAGGGGCTTCATGGAAAGTGGGACCTTGAGCAAGTGGCCCTCTCCTCATTTCTGAGCCAAATAGAGGGGTCAGGAGACCAGAAAATAGGATTCAGGGCTCCCAGAGAGGCTTGTGAGGGAAGAGGACAGAGAGCCCCCTGCTGTGGTAGTGGCCCAGGTCCTGCCGTCCTGCCCGACAGTCTGGCCTGAGCTCCATGCACCCTCATAGACCTCTTCACTTCTCGCCCCAAGGGCCAGCACCCAGCCTCTCCCTGACTCCTGAAAGGCTCTGGCACCTGGAAGACGAAAGCCTGAGCACTGGCGGCCACGAGGGAACAACTCCAGGCAGAGAATGTGGGGGAAACAAGAGGCGGGAAGAGACTCAGTCCCAGAGGCAGACACACACCAGGGGTTGGAGCCACCACCACCGGGACCAGAGGGGTCACAGGCAACAGGTGCCTTCTCAGAGGTACTCAAATGGACAGGGTCCGGGAGTGGGGATGCTCAGGCTCTGAAGACTCAGTGCCTTACCTCTGCTGAGAAAACACCCCCCCCCCCCCAATCCAAACATCCCTGGAGGAACTTCTGGTCTGGTGTCAAGGTTGGCAGTGCCCCAGAGGCAGGGCAGTGAGGGCCCCAAGGAGTGGCCTTCGGGGTCGGGCACCCACCTCCAGGACGTTAGGGATGATGTCACTCTCACATTGCTGCAGGAACTGCTCCTTGTCAAAGGCGGGGTCCACACGCAGGATCTCTGTGAGCACCTCCGACATCTCTGTCTTTGAGAACAGGCCTCCTGTGGGCAGCCAAGCCAGGAGTAGGCAGGGGGGAGGGAACCCCACCCTGTCATTGGCCCCTGGGGATGTGGGTGTGGGGCAGGATGGTCCTGGAGCCACCCACTCACCCAGCAAGTCTGTGACCTTGTCTGTCAGTGCTCGGGAGGCTCGGATGAACGTGTTGTCACTCTCGTCATACTTCATCTTCATCTCAAAGAACCCTACAGGGGAGAAGCAGGGGTCAGGGCTCCCTTCTGGAAACACACCCCTCACCCCTGACTTCCGGGAGTGCCTTGTGGCCCCTGCATGACTGCTCCAGACAAAGGCTGGGTAAGTGAGAGGACCTCTCTGAGTTGGCTTCCTCAGCTGGTCATAAAGTCAGAGTTGGCGGCCAACTGGCCTCAGAGGCTGCAGAAGCTGTTCAACTGCAGGCCTCGGAAAGTGTGCAAACTAGGAAACTCAGGCCTCTAGATGGCATGGCCCCACCCTCTGTCAGCATCTGGGAAGGCCCCTGCCTGAGCGAGAGCAGAGAATTCCAGGGCCTGAGCAGGCTCTGGCTCTATGAGCACCAGGGTTCCTGTCCTTTCATCCTCCCTGATAAGGGAGCATCTTTTTGAATGCACAGCCACTGCACCCAGCCACCCTGCTGTGGCCACCAGCCCTGAGAGCAACGTTCCCACCCTCTGGCCACTCACTGGGTAACCATGCAGAAATGAGTGGTCCTCTCTGACCCGTCTCCTCCTCTATAAAATAGGGGTCTGGCTTGTGCCCCGCACCCGAGGAGTGCTCAGTAAGTGTCCCCTGTCACGGCCTTGCTGTCAGCCAAGTGTTGACGACGTGAACACTCACGGTTGAACACCACGTTGTTGTCCCTGAAGTCCTTCCACTGCTGATACCACTTAGAGTCCTTGTGCAACACGACCCCCAGGGCCTCCCTGGGGAAGATGGGGTGGCCAGTGAGCAGCAGCTGGGGAGCCACTGGGTCTGGGCCCACTGCTGTAGGGAGGGGACATCAGGATGGCCCAAGCTCAGGGGCTGAGGCAACCCTGCCCTCGTCTCTCAGCTTCCCGCCTTCTCTATTCCCCTTCCCACCACCTCCTCTCCCCCAAATTCTCTCAGGAGAGCCAGGGAACCTGAAGCAGGAAACAAACTTGATAATTGACTTGGGTGGGACTTTTGTGAGCCTGAAAGGGAGGCAGTGAAGGGATCCCCCAGTTGGCCTGGTACCTACTCATTGGGCTCAAACACTTTCTCTTCCTTGAACTTCTCTCCAGCAAACTCCTTCCTTTTCCTGAGCCGTTCAGGCCTGCGGTAGGGTCCAGTCTGGCCCAGCACACTTTCATCAATCTCCTTTTTCACTGACTCCACCCCCTGGAGGAGAATAAAGCTCAGGGAGGGTACTAGGGACCTTCATGATACCCCCAGACCAGTATCAGCTGGTACAACTGTGCCTGGAGTTAGGGGTGCCTGCTGTGAATCCTGACCTTGGGCCTGATGGCACTCTGGGGCCTTGCCTTCCCCAGGTCTTTTGGTCACCTAGCCCAGAGCACTCACCCGGCCTGGTGCAGGGCAACAGCAGGCCTGGGCCTCCAGGGAGGTCCCAGTTCTGCCTGACTTCTGCCCCTCTCCCCCAATCTAGGAGCAGCAGACATATCTCCCCTGCCCCCAAGTGACCCTCAGATTCGAGACCAACACCTCACTCTCCCTGGAAACCCAAGGTACCCCAAGTTCTACCAATGCTTCACGTTCCCATTAAAATGGACTGAGTCTGTGGGCCACCCTTCCCAAATCTCTGGAACCCATCCCCGCCCCTGCCCGCCCAAGGGCAGCCGCATCAGGGCCTTCCAAGATACTCTCAGGCCTCCTCTGTGCTGCTGCCAGAGCCCAGACGGGATGGCTGTGCCTCTCCCACAAACAGTACAGGCAACCCTAACTGTACTGCCATCACAGACACTAATTTTTTAGAACTTGAAGGAGAGACTCTTCGCCAACAAAAAGATTACAACTTGCTGAGGGCTCAGAGGACGGTCAGCATTTTTTGTTAGCAAAGAACTATTTTTTCTTTGTTTAGATTTATTTACTTTTAGAGAGATGGGAAGGGAGGGAGAAAGACAAGGAGAGATACATAGATGGTTACCTCTCACATGCCCTGGGCTGGGGACCTGGCCTGCAAACCAGGCAAGTGCCCTGACTAGGAATAGAACTGGTGACCTTCAGATTTGCAGGCCAGTGCTTAACCCACTGATCTGCAACTTCCAGGGCTCAAGCATTTTAAATTAAGGTATGTACACTGTGTTTTCGACACAATGCTATTGCATGCTTACAGACTGCAGCATAGAGCAATATAACTTTTATGTGGCCTGGGAAACCACAAAATTTCAGTGGCTGGCTTTACTATGGTTCTCGCTTCAGTGCAATGGTCTGGAGCTGAGCCTGAAGTATCTCCAAGCTCTGCCTGCATCCTTTCTTCGGCTCCTTGTCACTTTAGGGAGGAAACCGCAGGCCACTCAGGGCCATGCCAATGGTCCCTACTTTGCCTCGGCCTCCCTCTGACCCCTGCAGTCATCCCAGCTGTGCCAGGCTGGGGACGTACCCCAGGCTTGTGGTGCTTGCAGGACCTGCTCCCTCTGCCTGCAGCCCCTTCCCTGTGTGCTCTTGTCACATGTCACTCAGGAACTGCCTGTCCACTTCCCTGTTCTAAAACCCTTTGAGAGCAGGAACTTGGATTTTTACTCCTGTGGCTCCAATGGCCAGTAGAAGGCCTGCTGTTGTGCTACGGTCCAACAAGCGTTACTGGGATGAGCTCAGGACCTCAAGGCACCCTTGGCCCAACAGACCTTTGGGCTATAGGCCTAAGCTCAGGGTGTCAGCAGTTGAGAGTGAGCAAAGGCTCCCAGCGTATTGACCTGCAGCCCCCTAGGGGCTGTGACTTGCCCAAGGCCACCCAGCCAGGAGGGAGCAGGACCTGGCCCCTCAGGCAGACCCTCCTCAGAGCCGCACTGCACCCCCTTGGTGTAGCCAGTGCTCTCTGGGGTTGAGCTCCAAGGGGGGAACTTTGCTCACAGCTTCAGAGAGGGCCAGGGCCCAGAGTGTCCTCGGCCACAGGCTCCAGCATCTAACTCACCTGGGAGAGGGCTTTGAAGGCCCCACCCTTGGACACGGACTCGGCTGACTGCTTGGCAGTCTTGGCTGCTTCCTCCATACCCTCCTTGATTTTCCGGCCAAGGTCGCTTTTACTGACTTCGTCCAGACTCTACTGAGACAGAAAAGGGTGAGGGTATCAGCGCAGGCTCCCTCAGGGACCCCCCAGGAGCTCCCCCAGAACTAAGCCAGTCCTTGGCCTCCAAAGGGTGGGCGGGAACCAGTACTCTGAACTCATCTGGCTCCTGAGGTCCCAAGGCTCAGGCACACATGTTCAAGAACACTGCCTACAATTTCTGGGGTGCTGGACCCTGGTGAACTGGCCTCCCAGAATGGAAGGAGCCTGGAGTCTTCACAGGATGCCATAGGGGAAGCAGCCCCAGAGAGGGGATAAGAAAGGTGAGGGGGGGCCAGACTCTGCAGAGACTTACTCTTCTTCTCCTGCCCACAAGAACAACAGAAGCAACAAGAAGAAAAACTCTCACATCATCCAGACGGTCTCACTCCCATATCCACCCTCTCCTGGGGGAGAGCCATCCTCACCCCTTCTATTTTTAAGCAAGTGGGAAAAACCCTCATTTTATCCTAGTGTCCTGGCTGGTAAGCCGCCCACTTCTAACTTAAGGAGTAAACTGCCCTGCAGGTGGGCAAGTCTGACTTCCCCTCCTTCCGCAGGGGTTGAGTATTTCAACTCTGGAAGCCTCCAGGCCAGGCTGGCTCTCCCCTTGTTAGCCACCCAGCCCTGAGCCTCGCCTGCTCATCCAGGGCTGCCAGCACCGCTGTCCTCTTCAGAGGCGAGGCACAGATGGGCCCCGGGGACTGTGGCCAGAAAACTGAGGGGACCCAGAGGCCATTACCTCCTTCACAGTGCCGGTGATAGCCCCCAACTTCTTCTTGATCGCCTCGCTTGTCCGCACAGTTTCGGATTCAATGGTTTTCTACAGTGAAGGATGTTGGTTCCTTTTGTTACCACACAGTAGTTACCGGACAGCCAAAGGCCCAAAGAAGCATTTTCTCAGTAGATCCTTCCTTCTCAAACTCCCTCCACACCACCTCCCTCTTCCCCACCCCAAGGGCCCCTTGTTGCCCCACCGCCTGGCCTGTGGGTCTCAGCAGCTAAAGGATGACTGAGACCCTCCTGAGCCCTTGGCACCCTGGGCCAGCATCTCTCTGGTCAGCAGGGGGTGGTCTTGCCTACCAGCTCCTCAGCATTCTCCTGCCCCACCCTACCCGCCACCCAGTCACCAGCCACTGCGGCGTCTCCCACACCCTAGCCACCTCACCCAACCTCAGCCTGCTCTGTCCCTAAAGGACCCCCAGCCCAACCCCTCCTTAATGAAAAGGAAGGGTGATGTTCCGTTGGGTGGAATCCCCTCACAGGTGGTTACAGCCATGTGAGAAGCTTGGGGACACTCAGAGGGAACAGGGCTTCCACACTGCCTGGGAGGGGAGCCAAGAGAACAAACACCAAGGGACCTGGACAGTGCATGCGCCCCCATGGCGCATGCAGTGGTGGGCACTTGGCAGCTACTGATAAGAGGTGGCGGTGGCAGTTAGTAACTACACCAGTACCCATTTGACCCAGAGGACCAAGCCTGGGAGGCTTTTAGGAGCAGCTCACATAGAACCCAGTGCTCGAGGGGTCATAGGAGCCAGTGGGGACTGTGGCTCCACAGGCAGAGTGGGCTCTGAGGCCCTGCGTTTTTCACACGCTCCCAGAGGCCAGCGCAGATGGGGTACAGAGGGTGCCACCCTGTCGCACAGCCGAACTGGAGAACTGGGCCCAGGTAGCTGTCTTCAGTGAGTGACCTCACCTCCTCACAAGCCGCTGCCCCCCTTCACACCAGCACTGAGCTCCATACTGTCTGGGACCAGTAAGATCTTGGCTCTGAAGGCAAGTGTCCCAGCAAAGGAGACTCGAAGGAAAGGGACTCACGTATTTCCTTCTGGCTTCCTGGAGCGCGTCTGATTCTTCCAACTTCCGGGCCTCGTCTCGGAATTTTTTAATACTTTCTTTCATTTCTTTGTTTTTGGCTAATTCTTGTTTGATATTATCTAGCAAGCCTGAGAGAAAGCCTTTTCTGTTTCCAGAAGAATAGGATTTGGACTGAAAAGATGTAAAAGGAATAAAGAATTTTTAATTTTCTCCTTTCTGTTTCTACAGGTTTAACAATGAAGACAAATTTAAAAGGCAACAGATGATAAACTGTGAGGCACCCAGACAACAAAGTATATTATACAGCAATAAAAAGAAATGAGCTACCAACCCATGATAAGACATGGATGAACCTTAAAAGCATGTCAGTAAGTGAAAGGGGCCAGTCTGATTTCAACCCTATGAAATTCTGAAAAAGGCAAAACTATGGAGGCAGTAAAAGGATCAGTGGTTGCCAGAGGTTGGGATTTGGGATAAAGAGGCAGACCACAGGACTACTGGGGCAGTGGAACTATTCTGTATATTATACAGGTGGATACACATCATTACATTTGTTAAAACTCACAGAATGTACAACATAAAGAGTGAGCTCAATGTGACCTATGGACTTCAGTTAATAATAATGTATCCATATTGGCTCATCAGTTGTAACAAACGTCCTACCCTAATGCAAGACATGAATAACAGGGAAACTGTGTGTTGATGGGGAGAGGAAGTATATGGCAACTCTGTACTTTCTTCTCAATTTTTCTGTAAATCTAAAACTTGAAAAAAAAAGTCTATTAAAAACATAACAAAATGCCAGGCTTCTTTTCCAACAGAGGAAACATTTGACAAGAAACAGGTGCAGCCTGGAATCTTCACGAGGATTCCAACATGCTCACCCAGGCCAAGGTCAACACCAAGGGGCCCTTGCCCTAGCACTGGAGTTGAAAGGACTCTGTGGCCCTTCATCCCAAAGAAGCTGACACAGGGTCCTGCTCCCCAGGCTTTTGGGGCCAGGTAACTTCTTCTTTGGGGGCTACTACCAAATCCCCAGTCAGGACTTATATGTCACTCAAGGGCCTGGAGACTGATCCAAACCTCCCTTTCTCAGCCCACAGGATCACAATCACCAAGAGCTCAAGCTTAGAGTTCCCCTCCACCAGAAAACCCAACACACCCAGAGGCCAGATGCCAGGCCCTGCTCCAGGCACAAGTACCAGCGACGTACACTGCTCAAGACACAGGCTTAGGCCGGGTAGCTCAGTTAATTAGAGCATCATCCCGATAGGCCAAGGCCGCAGAGGTTGCAGGTTCCATTCCCAAGTCAGCGCATCATAAATAAGTTGAACAAATCAGTATTTCTTTCTCTTTATCTCTCTCTCTCTCTCTCCTCCTTTCTTTCTCTAAAATCAATTAAAAAAAAAAAAAAAGACACAGGCTTCGGGGTCAGCCAAAGCCTGTTTTAGATCCCTGCTTTGGCAGCTGTGTAACTAGGAGCAAGAGAATGCATCAAGAGTGACCATGAGAGTGTTAAGTCACAGTGAAGTGGCTGTGTATTCAGATGCTCCCACCACCATGCCATGGTTGCAGGCCCACTTTACCAGTTTTAAGAGCCACTGCCTCCCCACCCATCAAGCCCCAGGGAAAGTTTCAATAGGCCCAGGGTCTACTCCACAAGAGGGGTATCCAGGCCTGCAGCCAGCAGGCTACTCTCTTGTCTAGATGAACCCTGACCAAACTTCCTCTCCAGGGGACTCGGAGCTCTAAGACTATTAGGGACCATGCCACCTTGCAGCAGCCCTGTCACTCATTCAGGTGCTACAAACTGTAGGTGGGTGAGTGGGACTGGACAATTAAGGGGATGGGCCACAGAGCCTATCCCATGCCTGGATCAGCCCCAGGAGAGGATCCGGAAGATGAAGCCTGAGCAAGACAGGCAGGCCCAGGTCCTAGCTGCCTGCATGGACACAGCTGAGATGAGGCTGGAAAGGGAGCGTGGGCCACATGCTGCAGATTAGGGAAGGGTAGCAGGTGGTGGGCTTTCCTCCTGTGGTGGTAAGGTACCCACAGAAGCACGGTTAAAGAGGGGTAATTCGGAGGGCAAAAGCTCTAGAAAATGCTACCTCTCAGGAACAACACAAAGGCTGTGAAGAGGTAGCTTGGGGAAGCTGAATCCAAGGCTATGTTGGGTCATTCTGCTTAAGCGGTCACTTACAAGGCGGTCATGTAGAAAAGGGAACAGCCTTGCTCCGTGAAGGACCCACTGGTGGAAGACACAGGGGACGCCCCTCAACATGCTACTCTATGAGGCAGGGTTCTGACCCTGAACCATGCCCAGCACTTCTGGGGATAGAGAGGACCAGGCACACCAGGCTCTGTAACTGCAAAGGCCTTGGACATGGAATGCCTGCCAATCAGATGCTACTGGCAGCATGGGCAGTCTTCTCCTGTCAGCTGGTTCTAATTTTTCAGGCTTCCCCCTTCTGTCCACTTGCTCGTATCCTGAGTTACTCACCAGGGACAGCTCTCCATCTGGCCGGCGTATCTGATAGGTACCACGAGGTAGTGGCACTAGGTTGTGGCTGGACAGAAACTGGACTCCACTGCCAAGGCATCTCTAATTGGGGGAGAAATAAAAAAGATCCATTCAGATAAGAGGGTGACTAGGAAGTAAGTACGCCACACTAAAAAACAGGGAGTCGCCTGAGACTCATTTGCTGATTTTTACCACATGCCTATAGCTTGCTGAACACTCTACAATCTTCCCAAAATCTGAGAAGCCAGTGGAATCTGGTGGAGAGAGAAAACACTGGATCTTCACCTCTAGGCCCCATATCTTCCCTCCTGCCTCTGAACAGGGGGAAACAGATGGGTCCCAGGAAATGCAACTATGGTGGAACAAGGATAAATCTCCAATTTAATCCCTTAGTCTGAAAACGGGCAGGCTGAGCCTCAATACTGGTGGTAAGCAGTCTTTTCTCACAAGCCCACCCCAGTTCTGCTGGCCTCATAAGACCAGAGACCTGGGCATTGAGAGGCAAACACTAATAACTTATTGTACCAGGCACAACCCTGGAATAAACCCACCATGTCCTCATCCAGGGTCAGGCTGCAAGCAGGGCAACTTGGGCAAAGATGCTGCTAACCTCATGTATAAGGCATTTCTTCTCTTACCAAATAATTAAGCTCCATGAGAGAAGGTCCTGTGCTGGTCCTGTTCAATGCTGCATCCCCACACCCAGCGCAGAGCCAGGCGCATTGACCCAATAAGAGAACCAACCTTCCAATTCCACATTCCCTGGGCCTTTCCTCTCGTTTCACACCCTAGGCAACATCCCAAACTTAAACAGATGCCATGATCTCCTATAGCTGTTCTAGAGTTAATGCTTGGGAGTTTAAATAACTTGTTTGACTTCTTTATGCGCCTACACTCATGGATCTTGGAGCCACTGATTTCAGCAGTCTGAAACAGATGATGGCTGTCTAACTTGGGACAAAAATCCCGAACAGACTAAACCTGAGGATGGTTCCCTCAAACACACGCAAATTCAATCTCTAAACACTGACTCAAGGCAACAGTCAAGAAAAAAAATCAGTCCAGGGTCAAAGACAACTTCTTTCTCATAGCATTCAGCTGCCAATGAATGATCTTCCTTCCTCCAGACTTCCTCTGCAGTCACAAAGACCTCGGCTTTGGACGGAGGTCTGCCATCCCACTAGCTCCGAGACTGCTGGCAGGTTGATTAACCAGGTTGATAAGCAACAACAACATAAAGCACTATTTTTAAGTGAATTTTACACGCCTAACCCCCATCGCAAATCTGGGACAGTTCTTAGCTAGGACAAGAGTTACCTCCCACGGGCGGATAAGAGAGGCAATACAGGAAATGCTCTCGGTAGAGGACCTGGCATATAAACGTGAGCCATAACTGTCACGGTTTTTGTTTTCTCGCTACTTTTTCTCCACTAGGCGTCTACTCCGTGGGATCTGACTGACCAGGAGGCGGGGGGAGCGATCCGCTCCAGCCCAGCCGCGCGCAACGCCGCCCCAGACCGTCACGCTCGGCGCCCGCGTTCAGGCCTCGCTCCGATCCCCCTGTCCCGGCCTCCGTTGACCAAATGAGACGACCCCAAGCGTCTCGCCGAGAGCAGGGAAGGCCCGAGGGGGCCAAAGGCCTGAGGAGAAGGAGGGCCTAGAGGTCGTGGGCTGAGAGCTCCCTAAGGTGGGCCTCCTTCCTCACCCCCGCTCCCACGGATCCACTCACCCGCGGGCAGCAGCAAAACCCTCTCCTCAGCGCCGCCGCCGCCATATTGGAGCATCCCGTGTGACCTTCCCGCGCGGCTTGATGGCGTCATCCGTCGTGTCAGCCTGGAACGCCGGAGGCCGGAGAAAAGCCGGACGCCCTGGGGGCGGGGTTGAGGGGAGAAAAGCTCTCAGATTGGGAAGAACTCCCAAGGAAGGCGGGCCTTGGAGAGAGGTCTTCGATAGGGGCGACGCCTAATGAAGGCGCAGAATTCCTGGAGAGCTAGGCGTCTGATAGTGCAGGATTTGAAGAAAACGAGGCCTGAAAGTGGATGTGAGCTGGCGGGCCGGAACTCCTGGTGAGGCAGAGACCTGTGATTGGATAAGACTACGAAGGGGCGGGGCCTGAAGGCTCGGATTCTGTACTAGCAGTGATTTTCCTGCAGAGCGCGCGGGGTTCCAGTGGCGGCAAGAACGGGTAGATGGGTCGATCCACCCCAAGAACGGATTTAGTCGGATTGTGACTGATCGACTGGCCCGCCAGTGAACCAGCCCAATAGTGATCGACTTCAAGAACTGGTTGACTGACAGTGACTGCCAGACGGGTAACTGAGGCGCTCCAAGAACTTGAGCGAATGAGCCCACTTTAGTACACAGCACTTTGGGATAGCTCCTGATGGTTTGGGCCCAAACAGGAAGGGGAAGCTGAGACCAGGCTGGTGTGGGTCATTCCTCCCTCCATCAGTTCAGTGTGAAGTGACACACCTTGCACTAAAGAAGCTTAGGCCTGTGTCCTGTCAGCACCCAGCTACTACTTGGGGGAGTTAATGTATGCTGCGTTTGCCCTACTGAAGCCTTTGCATTATTAAATTGTGGTAAGGTCTATGGGACTTGAAAGTAAGTGAACAGACACTCCTCTGCCTTCGCTGTCCCTCCGGAGCTCCTCCTCGTGTTGGGAGCAAGGGGTGCGGACTCCACTCTGGCTTTGAAATATCTTCATTCCAAGAGGAGCAAACTAGCTGAGAAGGTCTGGGCTTCTTAGTTGTAGTTGGGACCATGGAGCTGGACAAGGGCACCCACGGAGCATGTGTTAAACTGGCATATCAAAGGGTCAAAGGTAAGCTGGAGGAAGAAGAGCCCTTAAAGGAGACAGGGCAGGACTGGTTAACAAGTAGGAAGAAAACCGGGAGGCCTTTGGAGAAGGTAGGTGGGGTAAGCAGTGCTGAATGCTGCAGAGAACTCAGGCAAGGCAGGCCAGGCCAGAGCTGTGTCCATCATCCTTTGAATTTTACAATATGGAGGTCCTTGGTGGGGCAAGCAAGAGGATTTTGGTTGAAAAGTGCTGTGGAAGCCAGGTTTCAGTGGTTGAGTTTTGGTTTTTGGTTTTGTTTTTCTTTTTTACAGGGATATGCTGGAGCCAGCATGTACTGGCTGGTGAGAAACAACTGTCAAATTTTTAGAAATTTTGGAGCCAGTTGCTAAACACAGCCATTATTTAAAAATTGATTGTATAAACTTATGATCAAATGAATTATATTAAGACAAAGGTAATAAGTAGTCAAAACTCAACATTTCCTAATTATTTTACTACATGTTACTATATACACTGCTGAGGTTATTTACATATATCACATCTGTATGCTGGAAACACTATATGATGTTATGCTGCTGCATGTACCACTTACCAATTCTGTGTCTAATGATGCCACATTAGTAGTTTGAAATTGGCCATGGTGGTAATATTTAACCATAGCAATTGACAGAGCTTTTTGGTTTGTTTTGAGGGACAGTTATTAAACATTTAATCAGCTCATGGAATGTGCATAGACTCCTTCCAGGGATCTTTGCTGTGGGTAGTATGTGACATGGAAACAGCTTGAGAAACATATGAGGAGTGAGAGTGGTTTGTTTTTCCCACCTCTTTATTTGAAAAATTTAAAAGCTACAAAGAAGTTGCAAGAATAGTATAATAAACACTCATATACCCTTCACCTAGCCACACTTGTTTTTAGCATTCTGTATCGTACATCTATATATAGACAAATATATTTATACAAATATACACAAACGGCTTCCAATTTTGATGGTTCAACTTATGACTTTTGACTTTACAGTGGTACAAATGCGATACACATATTTCAAATTTGAATTTGGATCTTGTCCTGGGCTAGCGATATGCAGTCAGATACTCTCCCATGCTAGGCAGCAGCAGCAAGAGGATTTTGCCCAACCAGAGGCTAATGTAAGTGTTCTGAGCATGGTCACGGTGGGCTGGGCTGAGTTGTGACATTAGGTAGGTGTGGTGTATTAAGTGCATTTTTGACCTAAGACATTTTTAATTTATGATGGATTTATCAGGACATAACCGCACTGTAAATCGAGGAACAAAAAACATTTGTTTGTTTTGCTAAACCATTTGGAAAAGAATTGCAGACATCATGGAAAAGAATTGCTTCCCCTTCAGTATTTAAGCATGTATCCCCTAAGGGCATCCTCTACAAGACCACAGTGCCAATCTCACCCCAAGCCAGTTATTATCGGGGAATAAATAATTTGAATTCAATCAGATAAAACTATGCTATTCTTTCCCCAATTTTCTCTTTACAGCTTTGTAAACCAAAATCTACAGTTCAATCAAATTTCACTTATATATATTTGGTTGTCACATCTCTTTCAGTTTCCTTTAATCTAGAAAACTGTCCTCAATTTGGGGGAGAGGATGGGGAGTCTTGCATGACTGATGATTTTGAAATCCTGTTGGCTTGTAAAAATGTACCACATTCTGAAGCTGACTGATTTGTAGAGCATGATTAGTTTCACTTTTTGCCAGAAGTGTTCCATGAGTGATATTCAACAGGTATAAAGTTTCAGACATGCAAGATGAATCAGTTCTAGAATTCTGTTGTGTAACCTAGTGCCTGTAGTTAACAACACTATTGTACACTTAAAATTTTGTTAAGAGGGTAGATCGTATTAGGTGTTCTTCACTCTCCCTACAACCCCTCCAAAAAAATCCCTAAGAAACAAGGGAATAGGAAGAAACTTTGGAGGTCATAGATATGTTTATTAGCTTGTTATGGCATATGTCCAAACTCAACAAATTGTATACATTAAAATGTATTCATTAAATACATTATGCATACACATGTATTAAATGCAGGTTTCGTGTATCAATTATACCTCAATAAACCAAACAGTGGAAGAGGCAAGGGATCTATCTCTGTGGGGCACTTGGGGCACTTTTTTAAAAAAGATTTTATTTACTTTTAGAGGGAGGGGGAGGGAGAGAGAAAGAGAGGGAGAGAAATATCAATGTGCAAGGGAAACATCCATTAGTTGCCTCTTAGGTGCCCCAACTGGGGACCTGGCCCCCCACCCAGGCATGTGCCCTGACTGGGAATTGAACAGGCGACCTTCAGGTTTGCGGGAGGATACCCAACCCACTGAGCCACACCAGCCAGAGCTTTGGAACACTTTTATAAGAAGCATCCAGAAAATATAATGGTTTAAAGTGAGTACGTATGTTCTCATACTTTCTGTGTGTCAGGAATCTGGGTGCCATGCAAGCTGGTCCTCTGGTTCAGGCTGTCCTACAAGTTTGTAATCAAGGTGTTGGGTAGAGCTGTAATCTCAAGTTCCAGCTGGGGCAAGTTCTGCTCCAAGATCAGTCACTTGGCTATTGGCAGATTCAGTTCCTTGCTGGCTGTTCGCTGAACGGCCTCAGTTTCTCACTGACCATTGTAGCCCTCCTTAGTTCTTTGCCACATGGGCATACAGCAGCTTCCAACATGGCAGCTGGCTTCCGTCGAGCATGCAAGAGGGGGCCAGCAAGACAGAGTCTGTCTTCTGTGACCTCATCTTGGATCTGACAACCCTTCATGATTGTTATATTTTGTTAGTTAAAATGGGCTAACTAGGTCCTCCTGCTTACTCTCAAGGGGAAAGGACCAGACAAGAGCATGAATATAGGAGAGCTGCCTCCAACCCACACTCTTCACATGGCCTGGGGCTTGCGAGACTGGCCACCCAGGGATAACTCCAGCTTTCTTCGTCGTACTTGTGCCATAAAGAACCTGGGACCTGGGCAATTTCTTTTTGTGCTAGAAATTTCTTTCTTGGCCTATATGTGTTATCATTTTTTGTTACTGTTCCTTGAAAATTTAAGGAGGAGCCTCACATTGCCCATGATTAGTCATGTTGACAACATGTAATCCTGAAAAGGTGTGATGTGATGAGAAGGGCCCTTCACCTGTGGCATCTTACTCTCCAAACCCATCACACCATCTAAATGTGAGGAAAGCCTCGGGCAGGGCCCAGCTGCCAGGGACTCTGTAGAATTCCTGACCAGTCCTCCTCCTGGGTGTCAAGGTCGTCAAAAACAAAGAAAGCCTGAGAGATTGTCTCAGCCAAGAGGAGCCAAAGGAGACACGACATCAACATGTCATGGGAAGTTTGACGCAAAGAAAGGACACTAGGGAAATTTTTAGGAAATCTGAATAAAGTGTGGACTTTAGTTCATGATAACGTAACTGTATTGGTTTGTTGATTGTAACAAAATCCTGTACTAATCTAAGATGTTACAATTAGGGGAAATGGCATAGGGTATATGTGAACTCTGTACCACCTTTGCAATTTTTCTGTAAATCTAACTTCAAAAATAAAATGCTTTTTTTTAAAGGCCTACTTATTATTTGTAAGGTATAAATTTTGGTATATAAATTAATGATCTTATTAATTATAACATTCACATCCTCTGTCATGACTTTTTATGAATAGATGGGTAAGTTTAATGTATTCATCTTACTAAACAGTACTGGAGTCTCAATATAGGCATTAATGTAAAAAACAATTAGTGACCATATTTTTTTAATATAAAACTTTATTTTTTAGGACAGTTTTAGGTTCATGGCAAAATTGAACATAAAGTACAGAGACTTCCAATATGCCCCCTGCTCCTTCAACAGAGACTATCGACATGGCACCAGAATGGTGCATTTGTTACAATGGGTGAACCTACATTGACATGTTATCACTCAAGTCCACAGTTTACATTAGGGTCACCCTTGGTGTTGCACTATTCTATGGGGTTCAACTACTGTTTAATGACATAGCCATCACATAGAGTAAGTAGTTTCACCACCCTAAAAATCCTGTGTTCTGCCTATTCATCCCTCTCTTCCACCCAATCCCTGGCGACCACTGATCTTTTCGCCATCTCCAGTTTTGCCTTTTCTAGAATGTCACAGAGTTGAAATCCTACAGTATGTAGCCTTTTCAGATTGGCTTTTTCATCTAGTAACATGCATTTAAGTTTCTTCTATGTCTTTTCATGGCTGATAACTTATTTCTTTTTAGTGCTAAATAGTATTCCATTGTCTGGATGTTCCAAAGTTTATTTCCTTTCACATGTTGGGGGACATCTTGGTTCCTTCCAACTTTTGGTAATTACGAATAAAGTTGCTATAAGCATCCACATGTAGGTTTTTGTGTAAGTTTTCACTTCATTTGGATAATTGCCAAGGAGTGCAATTGCTGGATCAATTATTTCTTTTTTATACACTCAGTGTGCCATAGGATAATATTCAATTCTCACTATAATTATGTTTCTGTCAATTTCATCTATTCCTAACATTTTTTTCATTTGGTTATTAAATTTTATGAAGCATATGGGGTTTAATAAGGCCAGGTCTCTAATTCTGTTGTAATATTTATCATTATATAAACAGATTCTTCTTTTAACCAAAATATTTTTCTAGTATTAATATTTCTAACCAAAGAATCTTAATAACAATAATGTTACCATAAAACCATCAGTTGGAATGCCAGAGAGTCTCCCCCATTGGCCAAGGTGGCGTTAGAGGGAGGTTCTTACACAGAGTGCACAAAAAGCTAGCAAGATAACTGGATAGGAAAAAGCCCTCCCCCCACTCCCAGTACCAGACTGGTGGTAGGACCAGGGGAAGGCAGGCGCATGTGCCATAGAAGTCAAAATGGTACAGGGGGAGGTGCCGGACCACAGAGGCCTGTCAGTCTGGTTGGGAGGTGGACCCACCTGAAACGTGAAAGTTTGAGAAGTTGACTGGTCATTTTGAGAATGCACCTGTACTTCCCACACTCAAGCTAACATAACCCCAGGGGAATACAAAAGCTCTTTTGCTTACGACCTGCACTCGCTCAGTGCGCTTGCCTGTTCTCTTCATGCCATGTGGCCTTAGCATCCATGTGGCCCATGGCCTCCAGGAGGGAGGCTCACTCTCTTGCCCACCTGGTGATGCTCTCACCCATGTGTTCATATGCTCTCTTGTCTGGCAGCACACGATCGTGTGGCTCCAGCAGCCACATGGCCCATGGCTATATGGGCTCCACATACAGACTCCAGTGAGGAGTCTGAAGTGAGCAACAGCCAGGAACAAGCTAAGCCACCTGGGTGGGGACTAAGACCACTTAGCAGCCACCTGCGGGCTCCAAAGGACTGTACTTTCAAATAGAGCAGGAGCTCTGGACATGGGCTTCTGTCTTGATCTTGCTGAGGACAGTTGGAGTCTTTTCCACGACAGAAAGAGGAGATGGTCGCTGAGAGGGGAGTCCACCATTCTCCCAGCTCACACAGCACCTGAATAAAACCTTGTTCCTTTTGCACCAGCATCTGCCTCACAAGATTGGCTTTTGTGGCGGCAGGCAGCTGAACCTCCATTTTTGTTCAGTTACAATAATAGCTACAACTTATTGAGCTTTTACTAGGCCAGGCAGTATACCAAGTGTCTGTTTAGTTAGGCCCCTTGTGGATAAACAGCCTGAATGAGGGAGACGGGCATCTAACCATGTAGCTAGGCCTTGTGGGCAGAACTGGACGGTCCCTCTGGCCTCATGGAGACTGATCAGGACACAGCCACATCCTTAGCAGAAGTCTGTTGCCTCCAGTCTAAGTCTCTCCTTGCTCCTCTTCTCTCCAAAGTCCCGTGTGGAAGCCCTAACCCCCAGCACTTCAGAATGTGACTATATTTGGAGATAGGGTGTTTAAAGAGATAAGTTAAAATGAAGTCATTAGGGTGGGCCCTAATCCAATATGACTGGTGTCTTTATAAGAGGAAATGAGGACACAGACACGCACAGAGGGCAGATCATGTGAGGACACAGGGAAGATGGCTGTCCACAGGCCAAGGAGAGAAGCCTCGGAAGAAACCAACCCTGCTGACACCTTGATCTTGGAATCCCAACCTCCAGAGCTGTGAAAGAATCCATGTCCATTGTGTAAGCTGCCCCGTCTCTGGGATTTTGTTAGGACAGCCCCTGCACACTCATAGAACAGGCCCTCTGCAGCTCCCCTCAGGTTCAGAGGCCCTGCCCAATCCCAGCTTTCACTGCCCACAGGCTTTGCCATCTGTCTGCCTTCTGTGTGGCTTCCTTCCCACTCTGCTCCCTCTTCTCCCAGGCTGTCTCTCCTCTGTCTCCTGCTCTCCTTCTGGAGGTATAATAATAGTGCTGCACCTCCTCTGTTCCGGAAGCAGTGTCTCATTTAGCTCCATCCCACAGCCCTTTGAGGTGGGTGCTATTATTAGTCTGCTCATACAGATAGGCACCCAAAGCTGGCAGAGGGGAAGGAAGCTGCTCACAGCCACACCGGTAGTGTCAGAGAATCTGGCTGGTCCCAGCTAGGACAGAGCCTTGGCCAGGTCTCAGCACAGGCTCTGGCCGCAGGCTGTGTGCGGGCAAGGTGGCATGGAAGCCAAGGCCATGCATATGGCAGCTACCGAATCCTGCTATCCGAGAAGTCAGCAGCATTAGTCCTCATTTCCTAGGCAAGGAGGTGAGGGCCTCCAGAGGCCAAGCCACTCAAGTTCTACAATGGGGGAAATCAAAGGCATCTGAGAAGCCGTAAGGACAGCTGGACTCTGCAAGGCTTTGTGCATGAAGGGAGGGTTCCAGCAGGGCCTTGGGTGAAATGCTCCAGGGCCAAGCTGCTCACAAGGCTCTTCGGACAATCTGCCCTTTCAAGGAGCCAGGCTGCAACAGAATGAAATGCCTCCTCCCTCTGACACCTGAGAGCAGAGTGCTCCTGCAGCAGATATGCTCCTCAACAAGAGGAATGCTGCCGGAGGCTCAGCAGTCCCCTTGTCAGCACAGAGGTGAGGAAATACGTGCAGAGTAATGATTTTTTTCTCAAAGATTCACAGGACTCTGTAACTGGACTCAAATCACAGTGGGGTGGGGTGGGGTGGAGGGGTCAATAAACCAACCCAACTGGGAACAAAGGGATTGAGAAACTTCATACTCCCCTTGGATCCCTTTCGAAACCTAAGCACCCACCCCTTGCCTCATCTCTTCTCCCTTCCCTCGACAGTGAAGATGCCCAGACTCCAGACTCTCTTAAGATGGATTTGACAATTAATCCTCCATCTTCTTGAGCTAGGCCTTCTTGATCAATAAACCCTCCTTTGTCCCAAACTTTGTTCTATTGTGTTTTGACCATTCTATTGAAGCATCAGGCACACAAACCCTGGGCCCATAACAAGGCCTAACCTCTTAGTGGCGCTGAATTATCTATTCAGTTCCTAGACCCACAATACTGAGAGCCCTTGCAAATGTTTCAATTTCTTTTAAAATTAGGAAGCCCTGGCTGGTGTGGCTCAGTGGATTGAGCGCCGGCCTGTGAACCAAGGGGTTGCTGGTTCGGTTCTCAGTCGGGGCATATGCCTGGGTTATGGGCCGGGTCCCCAGTTGGGGGCATGCCAGAGGCAGCCACACATTGATATTTCTCTCCCTCTCTTTCTCTCTCCCACCCCCTCTATCTAAAAATAAATAAATAAAATTTAAAAAATAAAATAAAATTAGAAGGAAAACATATAAGTTAGCCTAAATTATATTCATCTCTAGGCCAACTCAGCTGTAAAATATAATTAATTTTTTTTAATAGAGGAGGGGACTCATGAAGGCAGAAGTGTCTGGGGCCCATGGAAGTCACTGTGGGGTGTACTTTTAGCATGTTTCTTGGGCCTTTTCATGCTGGGGTCTGTCTCCTCAGCCTTGGGTGTCATTATCAACTTGTCTTCTGTTACCATGTCCCGGGAAGGGAAACTGGGGTTGGGAAAAAGAGAGAAAAAAAGAGTGGGACCAAAAGATATTCGCACGCCTTTGTTCACAGTAGCATCATTCATAATAGCCAAATGGTGGAAGCAACATGAGTTCATCAACATACGATGGATAAACAAAGTGTGGCCCCTCCTTACAATGGAATATTATTAAGCTACAATAAAGAATGAAGCTGTGATACATGCTACAACATGGATGAACCTGAAAACATTTTCTAAGTGAAATAAACCAACAATATTTTTTCCCTATTTTTAAAAAATTGGTTTTATAGAGAGGAAGGGCGAGAGAAAGAGAAACATCAATTTGTTGTTCCACTTATTTAAGCATTCATTGGTTGATTCCTGTATGTGCCCTGACTGAGGATTGAACTCTGAACCTTGGTGTAGGAGGATGATGCTCTAACCAACTAAGCAACCTGGCCAGAGCTTAGCCAATAATTTCTGAAATGTACAGAGCTGTATGTGCAGATGGCCACTCCCCTCTTGGCATTCAGGTGGGCTTAAAAGACAGATTTCATGGCCTCTCCCTGAACTTAAACTACCTTATGCTGTAGATTGGTAGGTTTGCTTGAATGGCAGAGTATTTCTGGAGGGTCACACACAGGCAGTGCTAGAGCAGAGAGATGGGTGGCTAGAAAACCCAACAGAGGGGAAGTCTGGCTTGTGTGAATTATTCCACAGGCTCTGGGGCACAGGTGCTGTCCCTGGTTATCTGGCCCCTGACCCCAGGGTGATGGGGCAGAGAGGACTTCGATGGCAGAGGTGGTTGGGAGGAGCAGCTCTGGATTGGCCAGTCTGCACATAGAAGGCCTGCTCCTTGGCAAGTCTCTAGGTACTGGATAACCTTGGGAGGGGCCGTCCCTCCAGGGCCAGCAAGACCCCAAGATACCAAAGCCTCAGAATACAGAAAATAAAAGACCTGGTTAACATGCAAAGAGGAGCAGCCCAGCCAAGGGTCCAACAGGAAGGCTGGAGAAGGACTCGGGGCTGGAAGTCACCATCCCAGCGGGAAATGGCAGATCTAAGATATGGAGGAAGTGGGGGATCGGGAGCCCCCCACCCTCCCATGACTTCAGCCTTTGAGCGTCGTCTGGGAGGGGCTGCGGGAACTGCTGGAACCCAGCCAGGGCTCCACCTGTGGCGTGCCCTCCTGGCCTCTGGAACACTCAGTTACTGATGGACATCTGTCCTTCCCACAAGACCAGTGCTTCTCCAATGGTCTGTAGCGAAGGAGCAAGTTTTGGGTTTTTCCCCTTTAAAAATTTCTAATCTGTTGAGAAACAACCTGTGGTCCCCTGTACACCCGGTGACTTCAACAATATCCTAATTGGTTTAGAACTGAGGCAAGGAGATGAGTCAATTGAGGATGTAGAGACAATGTCAAATTGCTTTACAGCCTTCTAAACACTTCCGCTGGAAGCCTGTGCCTCTCTTAGTGTGGAAGACCGTGAGCAGGGCAGCACTGTGAGGACAGGGATGGTGTTGTTTTGGCTGGTCTTTGTGTTCTCAGAGCTGGCACACAGGAGACTGTAAAGGGTTGAATTGTGTCCTCACAAATGTGTATGTTACAGTCCTAACCCCCAGAGCCTCAGAATGAGAGCTGCTTGCGGAATAGGTTCATTGCAGATATAATTAGTTAAGATAAAGTCACACTGGAGTAGGGAGGGCCCCAAACCAAATCTGACTGGTGTTCTTATGAAAAGGGGAAATTGGGACATAAGACAGAGGGAAGATGCCATACAAAGATGAAGGCAGGGGTCCGGGTGAGGCTACCAGAAGATGTCAAATTCCCACACTAGCAAATGATACACAGATCTTCGGGTAACATCTGTTAGAAGAGTCCACAACCCGCTTGGCAGGCCAAAATACTAAAGGGGGGCGCTCCAAGGGCTCAGCAGGACAACTGGTCCACCGTGCATGTCAGACACTTGGCAGGAAGCCCCTAAGAAGATTTTTGTTTTTTTTTAATTGAGATGAAATTCACCTAACAGAAAATTCATCATTTTAAAGTATACAATTCAGTGGCCTTTCATACATTCACAATGTCGTGCAACCACCACCCCGTCTAGTCCCAAACGTCTTCATCCCTCTAAGAGAAATCCCTGTATCCATTAAACAGTTGCTCCCTGTTCCCTCCCACCACCCCCAGCCTCTGGCAAGGTCTAATCTACTTTCACGTGAGCAGAATCACACACCGTGTGGTCTTTTAAGTCTGGCTTCTCTCACTGAGCATCATGTTCTCTAGGTTTATGCACATTGTAGAGTGTGAGAGAGCTTCACTCCTTCTCATGGCTGAGTAATATTCCAGTGTGCCGATGGACTGACTGGCCTAAAATGTTTTACACAGTGAGTATGTGTGGACTGAGTAAGAGAATGATTGGAAGAATAGAGACAGAGAATGAGTGAACTATGGGAACAGAGAACAAGGCCCTGCTACCCTCTGTCAAGGCCAGAAGTCTGGTGGGGAGTCTGCAGTTAGTCATGGGAGTGTGGGGAAGGAGGGACATGGGGCATGTGATGCAGTGGGGTGGGGGTGATGGGTGAGGAAAGCAAGCTCTGTCCAAGAGTGAGAATGACAGGAGTGTGGGTCTGCTGGCAGGGGACATGCAGGTAGCAGACAAACAGCCACCAGGGGACAGACAGGGTGCTATGTAGTGAAAAGACAGATCTAGGAAGCTGGGAGCAGTTCTGAATGTATGGCCCAAAGGGAACTGGCTCCTTCCCCAGTAGGTGGGACCTACAGAGGCTTAGGGCCAGGGCTGACCTGTTCCCCTCTCCAGGCCAACTGAGGCAGAGCTCCCCCTGCAGGTTTGGAAGGGCAACACCCAGACCATGGCAGGATGGAAGGCAGGATTCTGCCCTTGGAACACCATCACCAGCCATCTTGCTTCTTTTTGTTCCAGGTGCAGCTGGCCAGCGAATACATTGTAGATTTTCACACACACAGACCTGGACCAGCCCAGCCCAGTGCTGTAAACACCAGCGGTGGGGAGCAGGTTTCTCTCCACCTGAGGACCAAGGGCAGGGAGTCTTGGCTGCACTGGGAAATTTCTGGCTGCATGCGGCAGCTGGTATAAAAAACAGCCAACTAGGGCAATGTTGGCCTCCGGGGTGGCCACCTAGGCAAGGGACCCATGCAGACACACAAGGTCCCAGAGCTTGCTTTTACGCTCTGCCATTGCTGTCTTGAAATTCTTATTCTTTTAAACTTGATTCTTGTGATAAAATACATATAATATACAATTTACCATTGTAACTGTTTTTAACTGTACAGCTCAGTGGCATTAAGGACATTCACATTGTTGTGCAACCATCCCCAACGTCCAACTCCAGAACTTTCTCATCTTCCTGAGCTGACACTGTCCCCATGAAACACTATTTCCCCTTTCCCCTCCTCCAGCCCCTGGCTCCCACCATCTACTCTGTCTCTATAGGTCTGACTCCTCTAGGGACCTCCTGTGAGTGGAATCACACAGTATTTCTTCTTTTCTAACTGCTTATTTCACTGAGCATAATGTCCTCAAGATTCACCCATATTGTAATGTGGGTCAGAATTTCCTTCCTTCGTTTATCTAAAATTCTTAATTTTGAACAAAGGGCCTCACATTTTAATTTTGAAAACGGGCACCACAAATTATGTAGCCCAACCTGCTGGCCTCTGTCACACTAAATCAAGCAGGGTATATATGTCCTACCTGCCTGCTTAGAGGACATCCAGGAGTGACTCGGACAGTCATGGCCTCCTCCTTCCCCGGTCCCTCCCCACTGTCGTCCTTGACATGCTGCCCACACCTCCCAGTGTGACCTTCAAATTTCTAAGCATATAACTTGCATGGCAAAGAGGAGGGGGAGCAGCAGGGCGAGGGGGGCTCAAAGGGCCCGAGAAAGGGGTAGGAGAGGGAGGGTTGTACTTTATACATGCCGTCTCTTTAAATTAAAAATGTTTAAGGCTGCATCTTCATGTGCAATTTCAAACTGAAGGGTTTAAAAACAACTCGCAGCCCTGGCCAGGTGGCTCGATTGGTGGGAGCATTGCCGGTGTACCAGAAGTTTGCGGGCTTGATCCCCGTCAGGGGCCTATGGGAGGCAACCAACAGATAGTTCTCTTTCATCGACGCTTCTCTCTCAACCCCCTTCTTCTCACTCTAAAATCAGTTGTTTTAAAAAAACATATCCTTGGGTGACGATTAAAAAATGAAAAAATGAAAATAACTGGTGAAACACTGCAATTTTTTTTTCTTCAGTCACAGAAGATGAGTGGAATGTTTTAGGATTAAAAAAATTACCAAAAAAACCCCAATAAATCAGAAAGCCTATTTACAAAGCATAGTAAAGGTTTGCGTTTGTTTTTCTGTGTGTCTGAGTCCCAGATGCCTCCACAACCAACCATCTGCCTCCGGATTTCATTTTCACTCTCTGTGCAGTGCTCAGACCTTGCTATCTCCCTCTCTGACACATCCCTTTCAAAGATTCCCTTATTTATTCACTTTTCATCTTTACCTTGAAACAGCTGCACTGTGGTCAATTTGCTCATCACCCCTACCCTGGCCTTCTCCATCGGGGCATACACCATTGCCAGACGCCCTGTAAAAACTCTTTAACATGTCACTGCCCTCTCCTGGCCCCAGCCCAGCAAGTGGGATTTAAGCGGAAAGAATGAGCAGAGACGAGGCGACTTTCGGCAGGAGCAACAGCCCCCGGAGGAAATGAGCACCAGTTCCCCTTCACCCTTGGCATGACCCTGGCACTCAAGGCCCTCCCTCCCTTCTTCTCCTTCCTCAGCCCTTCCTGTTGGGGAGACTTGTGAACCTTTGAGAGACACCTGGCTGTGGCCCCCTCCCCAGGGAAAGGCCTGCACACCTTATAGATTGTGCTGAGAAATTATTGAAGTTAAATAAAAAAACACCAAAGGCGTAGGGATGCAGGGGTTAGGCCCCCAGAGCCTCCAACATGAAAACAGTCTGCTCTGGGCGGTCAGTCTGGCAGCAAAAGCTTGCCATCTGGCCCAGGACTTGGCTTCTCAGGGCTTGGAACTCTGGGTAAGGGGACTCAGAAGCTGCCCCAGCATTGCAGGGGAGATGGGGCAGCACGGCTTTGTTAAAACGCATGCCCATTTAAGGCACCCTCTTAAACCTCTTGCTTCTCAAAGTGGGTCCCTGGAGTGTGGGCCCCGCCTGGGGCTGGTTGGGAATGCAGAGTCACAGGCTTACCCCAGACACACTGAAGATTAATCTGCTTTTACACAGCCCACCCCACCCAGGGGAAGGACACATTGCATGCAGAGAAGCTCTGCTCTCTGACGCGTTGGGAAGGGCAACACCCAGGTCCCTTCTCCTCAGTGCACAAGTGAGATGACACCTGGGACTCCCTATACCCAAGGAGATGCCCAGAAACCTCAGGAGCCCCAGCTGGAGGCCCTGAGCTGGCCTGTGGGTCTGAACACGCAAGGGACACCCTGAAGCACCTCCTGCTGGAGTGTGCGTCTTCCCCAGGCAGGACAGGCCTGCCCTCTGTAACAGACTGGACGTTCTGAGGCTTCACTAGAAGTCATAGACTGTTTAGCCAGATCTGGAGAAAGGGAGATGAACAAAAGCTACAGAAGATACACACACACAAAAGAAGACCCTGAGACTTTAGAAGAGGCCCATGTATGGGTTCCAGTGGAGCCCACAGGCTGTGGAGCACCGTGGAGGCTTGCTGCTCTCTGCGGACCCCAACCTCGCTTCTGGATGCTTCTTGGTATTCAGAGCAGCTATGGTGTGTGTAGTACCTACTTGGTCTATTTTCCTTTTCAAAGAATCCTGTGGGATGGGTGTTACAGATCCCATTTCACATATGGGGACTATGAAGCTTAGACAGTCAGTGTCTTGCCCCCAGTGCACACTGGGGAGAGGGCAGAGCCAGGATTCAAACCTGTCTGTTGTACTCCATCCTGCCTCGGGGTCAGAATTTGCGTTCCCATCACCAAAGGAGATTAGTGTCAGAAGACAATGCAGAATGGCCACAGGGCTTAGGTGTGAAGAGCAGAAGGACAGGAAACCCCCAGGGACAATGCAGGAGGCCTGAGAACATTTGAACATGGAGAAGAGGGGCCTGTGAGTCTCGGGGGAGGTGGCAAAACCTGGACAGAGGCAGAGGTCCATGGGAGAGCTGGTCAAAGAGCAAGTCACAGTGCCTTTCCCATGGCACCTCCAGCGGGGCTGTTCGAGGATCCCTCTCTCCTTGCATGGGCCAAGGCCATGCCTAGCACACAGGGAGACCTTGGCAGACAGTAGCCAAAGCTTACCTAGGAGGAAGGCACCCACAGCCTTGGCTGGCGCTCCGTCAGCGCTGGCTGCTGACACGGTGCACACCATCACCCTACACCACCACGTCTCAATGACCCCACTTCATTTATTACCAAAATATCAGAATTCCAGTCATAGTCACATACAGGGCTTAACACAAACCTGATACCTGTGGACAGAACTAAGTATTCAGACAATCAAATGTTTGGAATTGTTAACACCCCAAACCATTATCACTCTGTACTCCAAAAATAAGCTTTGAGAGCTTTGGAAACTGAATTAAAATGTCTACACAGCTATGAACAATTGTTTAATAAAATTTTTCATGTTTCCATTACATGTAAATATATCAATTTGGCATCTCTATAAAAACTCTGAAAATGGTGCAAAAGTTTCATTCTCTTTGAGAAAGCCATTGACAAAAAATATTCACACTTCACTAAAATTTTGAAAAATGGTCTTCTTTCAAAGCTTATTAATCTGAAATCTTCTGAATTATCAAAATCTAGGTTTGCTTTTTCCTCTTAAAACACTAGAGAACATTTATTCACAAGGATAAAAAGGCAAATGGGGAGATGGGAAACTGAGGGCTTTTCCCTCCTGAAAATTAAAAAAAAAAAAAAAAAAGAGCTAGTTACATAAGCATCCTCACAATAACACAGTGGGCTTCATTTTATTGTTGACTTTTGGACAGCAGTGTCACACTTTATTGAAAACAAACCCATGTAAAAACAAAGTTAAAATGAAAAATGGTATCTGAAAAATAAATTACTTTATATAAAACAAATCAGTAACTTAAAACACCAATGTACAAAATGTCTACCCACCTACTGTACAACACGGGGATCAGCCAGTGGAGCCCCCGCCCCCAGAGCGAGCCACTGTGAACAGAACATTGCGTGTGAAAAGGTGGTCCTGACTGACGAACAACCCTTCTCTCAGGTGCGGGGGTGCAGTGCAGCCCTCTCCAAGTCACTGCTTGGACCATTGGTTAGCCAAGATAGGTCCTGGCAGTGACTTACAAGTGTTTTTTTAAAAAATGACTAAGCAGAAAACTGAACTATGTCACCAAATGGTTGTGGAAAAGTAGCCACTACAATCATTAGAAGTCAGAGGTGAATCGAAAGGTTTGAACCTTCAACCCTGCAGAAGACCTGGGATTCAGGCTCTACTGCTGCTGTAAAGAAGGGTCCATTCTCAAGGCCACACACCACAAAGCACTGGCAACTTCCGTTGGTGGCTGGCCTTGGGATCTGATGAATGGGAGGGAGGTAGGTGCCTTAGGTCCTGGGAAGATGGGAGGAAGTTCAGGTGCAGGGCTGGGGTGGGGGGTGAGCAGCTTATTCTTACTCTTTTTTATCCAACCCAGGAAGGCTGCAAAAAGCAGAGGAAAAAAAAATCAGGCTGAATCAGATGTGAAACAGAACAGCTGGGTAATGCTAGCTTTGATTTTCAAGCCCAACAGTGGCCTCAGGTCAACGGCCCTCGTCTGGAGGCCAACCAGAATGAGGTACTACCAATCACTGTCACAGGGCTCCCCTGCTTGTCTGGCCCAGCAGGGCCCTCTCAGCTGCCTGGTGCAGCGCCTCGACGCTGGTTTCCAGTGCTGACACCAAGTGTGCACTCTCAAAGGTTAAGGTAGATCTTTGACGAGGAAGACTTGCCTTCTGAATAAAGAAGGCAGAGTCCACCCAGCACCATCTGCTGGTGAGAGGCAGAGCCAGCGCAGAAAATCACAGCCTAGCAGGTTACACTGAAAGCTAAAGAAGGGCAGAGCCAAGAGTGAAAAATGGGCAACTCCACTGGAACCAGGTTCACAAGTTCGGAGCTGCTTAGCCTATGACTGTTAGGGGGAGTTACACAGGCCAAGAGAATTCAATCAAAGCCTCTGGTATTTATGTACCAAACCAAACTTCTGATAAATTAACTTTATCTATTCTTAATTCTTTTTCATCAAATTCCCAAATAAGAGCACTCATTTTGTGAAATACAAATATGATTGATCTACATAAAACTTTTTAAATGGTTTCTTTCAGACTGTGACTTTAAGAAACAGATCTTCCTTTTGCAAACAAGCCTAGTTAAGCCACAATAAACTGTAAAGACACAGGGCCAGCATCTGGTACCCGGACGGGGATGACAGTTGCTTTTCAGGAGAAACATGTCAAAAGCAGAATCCTGCCACACACCTGCACATCCAAACTCCCAAAGAAACACAATGGGGTTTTAACCAGAAGGCTGCGCAGAGAGTGATGGGGTGACCTCATAACGTGAGAATTTGAATGACCTGAGAAACTTCAGGCAGTTTTCAAAGGCTCACATGCACTTCACATCTCCTCATCTGAGCCGGCATCAGAACCATCAATCTGGTTCAAATAAAAGGGAGGGGGGAAAGAAGCCAGGGTGTCAGCTGCGGGCCCAGCGTCACTTCAGAAAATGAGCAGAGTGAGGGCTGACAGGAATGTGTGTCGATGAGGAGGGCTGAGAGTCAAGTTTCAGAACTGGGACTCACCTCTGAGAGGGTGCTGGCTCAGGGCTGCACAGCCTGAAAGGCACACTTTTCCAGAAAAACATCCCATTCCCAGGGTGAAGAGCACTCTGGAGCAACACAGCAGGGATCCTCCTTGAGTTGGGTTCTAGGAGGAGGCATGCCAGCTGCCTTTGACTCAGGACCTGGGAAATTATGCTGGAGAGAGGCAGCCCTCCATGGCACAGGCCAACTTATGAGACAAGGCCCCAAGGTATGAACTTGGCCTTTAGTGGGAAAAGAACATGGCAACTTCTTACATGTGGGAGGATAATGCAAGCAGCTGGCAGCCCCTCAATAACGTATGAAGGTAACAGGGTGGGGACAAGCAGCCTTAAATTTACCAAGGGCTTCTCAGAAAGAACACTGACCTGCCTCGCTAAATAAATAAATAAATAAACAAACAGACAAATAGATAAATAATGCTGCAATTCCATGATCTCGATAACTAAAAAATAGCCTATCATTACGTGTTTTAGTCTCATGTCAAGTTAAAAACTGCTGGTACTAAGTTATCTTGTTTTTTACTCTCCCTGTACACTAGTTATTTATAAAAATCAGATCATACTCCTGAGGAGTTGCCTGGAGAGTGGGCCTTGACCTCTTCTCAGGCCCTCTCTCGCACTCTCCCAGCTGGCTCCCCATTTTAAGAAACACCATCTGTGACTGCACCGTCCAACATCACAGATTTGTAATTGCTTTGTCTTGAGGCAAGTTTTTGTTTCTTAAGATCTTATACATCCTCCCTGAATGCTAGGCTGTCTGTACCTCACCTAGCCAAAAAGAAAGAAAAGGTAAAATAAAAAACAAAACAAAATTTGAGCAAAACAAAATCAAATTTAATGGTCTTAAATGCAAAAGTAAAAACAAAAAACACAAAAAAGCAAAAGAAAATTAACAGAACAGAACAACCCAAAATGTCAAAGCAATTATGAAGAGAACTTTGAGGGTTAATCTTTAAAACTACAAATCAAAAGTTTTTTTTGTTAATAGATAATTGGCAAGAAGTACTTTTCTGCTGAGTGTTCATATGAAAGCAAAGTTTCAAAACAAAATCCAACTAAAACAGAAAAGGCTAGCACTCACAAGAAGGGATGCGAGAAATACAATGCTCAAATGTTTGTGTTATTAAAAATAGAGCTATCTTATGCATCCGAGCTATGTTAAATGCTCTCGGAAACTGAAGAAATGGCTGTGAACAACAATATCCGATGTGTGGGGTGCTGTGCATGCAACGTGTGGGCAGGGACTCAGGGTGTCGGAGTAGCAACACATCTTCCGGCGTGCCTGGGCTTAGATCTGACTCAGGAATATATGGAGTTTCCCTGAAACTCTTTGGTCCGTTCCCATTGATGCCTGGGCTTTAGGAAACACTGTGTCCTCCTCTGGAGGGTCTGGCCTGGCATGCGCCCCCCCCCCTCCCCAGTGGTAGCCCATGACAGATGGGCCCGAGGCCAGTGGCAGGACCAGTTGGCAGAGCCCAGGGCTGAGTAAAGAGGAGGTGGCAATGGGACCTGCTTGGGGAAGCAATTTCATGTCAACCAAAGCAGAAATCGCTTAAAATGTTGAAGCAGTTGAGAACGCACACTCAGCATCTGTCTAACATCTTTAGATTAAAAATGAAAACTAAAAGGCCGTTTCTTTTTTTTTATCCAGTTTGTGGAGACACCGAATGAAATGGGTGTTAGACAATCTCAGGAGTTAAAGCATGCTTCAGTTTCACCACATCCCGAGGGACTGGGGAGTCAACGCAGGCTACTTAGATGTCTGTTTAATATATATTTTAAAGGAAATAACTTAAGAAACTTAAAGTTGGTCTACCATTGTGGGATTTCAAACATTTGAACATGTCGGTTGCATCTCAGAGTATAAAAACCTTTTTCACTTCTCATATAGACTAAGACAAACACTTGTGAAAATTGGCGCAAAATGAGTTGTACACTAACAAAAAAGTTTCAACTTCTTCACTCTGAATTATCTATTCCGTACAAAAAAGCATGAGTGAGTTATTTGTGGGACTTGTTGGTTTTGAAGGAAACCTGTAATATTTTGTCCCCCAGGCGGTAGCCATTCAGGCTTGCTATGGCCATTGCGGCTTCTTCATAGTTTGTCATGGTCACAAAACCAAAGCCTTTGCACTTGTTGGTGTTGAAGTCGCGAATCACTTTCACATTGGTGACGGCGCCAAAGGGGCCAAACATCTGCCAGAGGATTCCCTCATCAGCATCTTGACCAAGGTTGTAGATGAAGATGCACCAGCCCGAAGACGCGTTGCCTGGGACATTGACACCAGAAAGCCCACTCATGTGATCTACACCCATAGGGGAGAACCTAGCAAACAGAGAGCACAGCATTCAGGTCAAGGTCAAGGTCAGTGTGGGCCGGCGTGCCAACACCACTGGGGGAGCAGACAGGGAGCCACAGAACTGGCTCAGGCCCTTCCCTCTCTCCTCAGCCAGGAGTGGAATCCCAAGGCTGGCATACCCCACCAGACACCAACAAGGTTTCTCCTTTGTAACTGACAGGAATTCAGTATGGTGGCTGAAGGAGGCAGTTGATTCTGAGGAGGGACACTTGTTGCATCTGGAAGGTCAAGACTCAAACCAATTTCACTCAGAGTGATGGCTGACCACCACTCTGGCTGACCAGCTGTTCCCTCCACCCCTCCCACGGTGTGTGTGGCACGGGGTTCCTATTAGTTATTTCCATGCGTCCCACATTCCAAATGATGGAAGATTCTCCATACCCTCTGAGGGGTTCTTACACCCTCAAACTACCCTGGATGAAATGCCTTCCTCATTGTGTGTGTGTGTGTGTGTGTGTGCGCGCGCGCGCGCGCTGGGGAGGCCTGCATCTTTTTCTTCTCTTTTTCCAAATTTTGTACCTGCCATCTCCAAGGGCTCACATCTGAGCGGTGACTGGTCACACATGCCCCTGTGGGGACCACAGCCGGCATAGGGGAACTCCTTGCTAAAGCTCTGGGCACCTTCCGTGTCTGGTTCCTAACAGCCCAGAAGGGCTAGGGGCTGAACTGCAAGGTCATTGAACTGTACCAAGAATGTGTTCAAAGTGACATGTTTAGTTACATCAAACTCAACCTTCTACCAATGTGTGGCCATTGCAACAAGGATTAAGGCAGACGACAAAATTGTTACTGAAGCTATGTGGCCCTCTAAATGGTTCACAAATTAAAAGGTCATGGTCTCAGGTCAATTTAAGATCTAAGAGTGCAGCCTCTGTGAACCCACACATACAAATGGAGCAGTACTGCCTGCTCCAAAATAAACTGGGGCTTCGTGCTATGGGGCTTATCTAGGGGTGAGCGGGCCCCTTCAAAGGCCATTAAACAGATTCACCCTCTAACCAGACGTGACCCTAGGCAGGGCGACCAGCACCTGCAGTACAACCGAACCAAGGGTTGTATTCAACACAGGTATGGAAGAATCCAGACACACTGTTTGCCATGGTTTTGACTTGGCGAGAATAATTTTAAACAGCCATACCAGAATGTCTGAGTTGTTTCAATGACTCTGGTAGCTTGTCAGTGATCCTGAGTCTGTCTGGGATGACAGTGAGACCCCCAACAGCACTGAAATGGGGGTGGGAAAAGGCACCCAGCCAATTCTCAAGGAGAACTGGAAAAAGGTTCCCATTTTTAAAAGGACCCCTTAAAAGGACCTCATTTCCTCTAAGTTTTGTAGGGCCCAAATACAGACCTGACTTACACAGTTAACCTCTTTACGTAGCTATTATACTGCCAATGATTTGATGTAATATTTTACTGCCTTTTATTGACGTGATTCTCATTCTTATGAACCATTGTTAATTAGTTTTTCTCCTGCTAATTGGAGCTGATTTCTTTCATCCTGAGACTATTTTCTCTGATGGCACAAAAGGATGGCTGACCTTCCTTATCTGGGGCCCTCCTCAACGTGACAAGAACAGAGGTACTCTCTCCTTTCCTGGGTCTTTCTCTCTCTTGCTCTTATCTTAGTCTGCCTTCTGTGGTGAGTCTTCCCTCACACCTCCCTCCCCCCATCCCACCATGTCCTCCATCTCTTTCTGCTCTGCTCCTCTGGCCGTCATGACCCCATGCCTGCCTGGCAAGCAGGCTGGCGCCTCTGGCCTCCCCTTTCTTTCATGTTCTTCATTGCTGTGACCAAGCCTCCCTCTCCTCTTCCAGCCACCCCTGGTTTTCCAGAGTTACCTCGCCCGACAGGCAGTGAGGTAGGCTGCGCTACCTGACTTCCACACTGGCTCTACCTCCAGATTTGCTTCTATCTAAGGACACTCACCCTGGAGAGCCGGCTCTGGAACCTGATGTAGCTGAGAACTTTGGCTTAGGCGCTGTGAAAATGACACCTCGCTAAATGGCATCTGTGGAGATGGGCAGGGCTTTGCCCAACCTCATTGCTTAAAACAAAGATGGGAAACCTGTCAAGTTGCAGAGAAAAGTCCGTAATGTACTTGAGTAAGCCTTGATGTCACTTCTTGAGGGCCTGACAAAAACCAAATGGCCTCTAAGTGGAGATGGCCGTGATTGGTGAGGGCTAATACACCTGATCCTAGAGGCCAGGTTACTGACTCAAACTGTCCCTGTTCCAGTAGGTCCTGGCAACTGGAATCATTTTCAGTATAGAAAGACTAAGGAATGTGGGAAAAATGTTCAGCTGTATGATGGGGCTTTTAAACAGAGGGCATATAGTGTGTAGACACCAAAATAACTCCATGAGGTAGGTGGATGAGAAAAGGCTGCCTTAGGGTTGATGATAAATTGTCTAAAAACCTTTAAAAACTCTGGAAGGAGAACAGCTCTTGCTTGGCATACCTAAGGCTGCACCTTTTTCTCAAAGAGGTAGAATGATCTTTTACCCTCACAACTCCACTCTCATGCCACTGGAAACCAAATGCTGGAGTGCTGTCACCCGCTCTCCCAGTAGCTGCTGGGAGCTGGCACCATCTTGTAGATTTCAATCAAAAACAATACTCGGTTGAAATGACGTGGCTTTCATACAGATACCTTTATGATTGAGACCGGGAAATGGAGACATGAAATGATTCTGAGTGCAGCCCTCCAATGAGATCAGTCCAGCACGCCCAGTGCTTCCCACTGCATGCAGCTACCCAGCCAGTGGGGCTCTAACAGCTTTCAAAGCACGTGGGCCATGGCGGGAAGAGGCTGGTAGGTAGCTGAGAGCACTGCCCTCCTGACCCACCTGAATCTCTGTGCCTGGTGATGTACGGGGCCTCCGAACCGTCTAGCTGGCGAGTGGTACAGCTGGGAGAGCAGGGCCATGTTTTTGTTCTGGTTGGGGTTGGCCGCAAACTTCACTGTAATGGGCTCGGAGGAACCTGGGGGTTTATGACCATTGAAACTGGTAATTGCCTCTTCTGCTTCCGAACGTTTGTCAAACCGGATAAACGCAACCCCTCTGGACAAACCTTTTTAACAAACCAACAAAAATGGAGTTAGGGTGAAAAATGCAAGGATTTTTTAAAAACTGAAAAGCAAAAGTCAAGTCAGTCAGTCTACTGTGGTTCAAAATGGATGTCTGGTTAATGAGACAAACAAAAATTAAACCTACATATGGAAACAAATGAACAAATTAAAAAAATGATTCATAAGAGATTAAGGTTTCAGACTTTCTTCTGAGTTTCTTGGTGCCAAAAGGTATTTTGATGTCAGACATCCCAAAGAGACAGTCACATTAGAAGCAATCACAACCCCCACCCCATCACTATTCCAACACCAGGTGCCCACTGCAGTGTGGGAGCCCGGAAAGGCTGGGTCTGAGGCACTCTGCCTGGGCTCTGGGCTCTGCCTTGACCGCCCTGTCCTGCCAACATGCCCAAGAAGCCTCAATGCCTCTGAAGGCCTGTTGTGAAGTTGTGAAAAAGGAGCAACCTGGCCTCGCAGCCCGGACAGGCCTTCAGTCTGCTGCCCTTCCGAGGCCCAGCAGAATCCCTGGTTACGTGGTGCCTAGCTTGCCCTTCCCCTTCATCCTCAAAGGGCGTGGGGGTCCCAGGAACCAAGCCTCTCCTGAACTGCCATCACCTCCCTCACCACTGTATGGTACTAGGACCTCCTGGGCCCCAAACTGCCCTCACAATCAAGTGAGGCCACTTACTCTTTCCCAATAAACTGCACAGGTACTCATTGCAGTGCCACAGCCCCCACAGGCCTCTGGCAGATTAAGAGTCACTGCCTTAGGCCCACTCCACACCTGGTCCTGGTCCTGCAGGGCCCCCCTGGCGTGGCTGTCATTTGCCTCAGGAGGTACCCTCCCGGGCTGCCTAGGCTGAAGCACTGTAGGTAAGCCCTGAGGCCCTCGGCACAGCAGGAATGTGCCCAGGCTGCCTGAGGTCCAAGGCCACACTTGGTAAAGGCAGTGTCTGGACAGTTGGCACGAGTGTAAGACTAGAACAAATCAGTGGGAGAGGGTTCAGCTGCCCACACCTCTCTGTCCACCCACATTCTGGATCTGGGGGGACAATGAGCATGATCTTGGCTCCTGGAGAACTCAAGGAAGGAGGTGGAGCTGGGGTGAGGGAATCTGGAGCCAAAGAAGGACCTGGCTCCTCCTCAGGAGAAGAAATGGGGGTCAAGTATGAAGGTCCAAGTGTAGTGGAGAGATGACAGTGAAAGCCAGTCTGAGGGTGATGTCGCTGGGCTGGAGTTACAGGTGACTGCAGTCGACAGCCCTATCCTAGACACTCATCATGCCTGCTAGTCACAGGCTGTCTTAAGTCACATTTTCTGCTCTAGACAAAGGCTTTTGGAACGTGGTGAATGAAACTGATAAAAGCAGGACAGCCCTGGCTGGCGAGGCTCAGCAGGTTGGGCATCGTCCTGCAAACCAAAAGGTTGCAGGTTTGAATTCCAGTCAGGGCACATGCCTAGGTTGTGGGTTCGGTCCCCGGTTTGGTCGCATGCAAGAGGCAACCACACATTGATGCTTCCCTCTTTCTCCTTCCCTTCCCCTCTCTCTAGAATCAATAAAAAAAAATAAAGTAAAACAAAAACCCCATTCCAGCACCTCTCCTCACTATTTCCCACAGGGTCCCACCAACTGCCTCCAAGATGGGTACTGGGCACGGGGCATGGGTCTCGACTGGTGTGGAGACCATGGAGGGGCACAGAGAGACTCAGGAACATCAGGTGGAGTGCTGAGATGACAAATGTCATTACAAGACACAGCTGACCCTTCTGGGCCTGGAATCCCACGTTTGGGCCTGACTTAGATGTGGCACTGTGGGCCCTACTGAAGCATGCAGTGAACAGTCAGGGACCCTGGCACCAGGTTTTCTTTGTTGACAACTGTAACCTGCGGTGGACAGCCCATGCTGTGTCCTAAAGCACAAACTAACACTCTCACTGGGAAGCTCCCCAACCCCCAGCACAGAGCCCAGGAGGCAGCTACCAGCAGTCTCCAGGCTGCCCCTGGAAGTGGCTCCATAGCTCTTTAAATGCAGTTTTCCACTTGCACTGGCAGACACTCACTGAGTTAGTGAGGTCAGACCAGGCAACTCACATGCGTGCCCCAGGAAATTTTAGAACTTGAGTTTATTTTTCAATTTCAATTCAAAAGCACACCTCAAAATGTTCTTATTTGTTCTTGAAGGGCATGAAAAACAGCTTAGACAGATGGAAACCTGAACAAAATCTACCTGTAGGAAAAAGATGCTGAAAGCTGGAGCTGGCTGGCTCCTACAGGGCCATTCTATTTATAAAGACCTCAAGATCAAGCAGAGGGAAAGTGTGTGTGCAAGTGGGGCTTTCCTCTTCGGTTCTGTCAAATGACTTTCAAATGAAAACTCACAGAGTGCAATGGACAAAACCCGAGAAAGAGAAAGAAAATGTTATTTTAAAAACATTAAAAAAAAAAAAAAGAAAATGTTAGTTAACACAAGGGGACATTAATTCACATATTTGGTGAATGTACGTACTTTTGCAGATAGCTTTGTGGTTTTCTCCTTCTAATGTTTTTTTAAACTTTACTTATTTACTTTTAGAGGGAGGGGAAAGGAGAGAGAAAGAGAGGGAGAGAAACATCAATAGAGGTTGCCTCTCACGTGTACCCCGACTGGGACCAAACCCACAACCCAGGCATGTGCACTGACTCAGAATTGCTTTGTGGGACGACGCCCACACAACTGAGCCACACAGGTCAGAGCCCTCTAGTGTTTTTTGGAAGTAAGAGCAGAGACCAATCAATGGCACAATCTCCAGATGAGTAAACTATGAAGTTCACAATTAAAATGGATGAAGAAGCAAAGAAATTAAAAAAAAAAATTAAGTTCTGTCAGCTCAGGTTGTAAAGGTTTGTTAAGAGAGCTTCCCCATTTCTTCAATACTAAAAAGCATGTCATATGAAGGCAAACCTGCCTGCCATGCAGTCCTCTACCCTGGCCCCCTATGGGCTCCATGGGGTACCAACAGAGCAGCTCTAGGTGGGTGGCCTCCTCTAGAGCAGAGGGAAGAAGGGGAGCCTACAGCCCCAGGGGGCTCACCTTTCTACTTTCTAATTCCACCCCCAGGTTGGGAAGCAGGACTGGGGGAGGGAGCCCCTCATCCTATCCTTCCCTTCCTTTCCCTTCCCTTCCCTCTGTTCTTCTTTTGAGGATTCCATGACAGAGAAAGGTGTGGGTGGGGACTTCTGTTCCTTCATTGAAGGCAGAGGCTGGCAGGGAGGCCTGATGGAGAGAGGGTACAGGACACCACCCTGAAGTCACAGCTGAGCCTGGAGGGCAGCCCTGGGTGTCCCTAACACTCTAGGAGACAGAAGTCTTACAGAGGGAAAGGAGGCAAAATCCCCAGCAAATGATTGAGGGAGCTGTCTACAGAAGGGACACAAAAACTAGGTGGCTGGGGGAGTCTCCTCAAGGTGGCTGGACTCCAGCTCCAGAAAGCAGGGCCGTGCTCAGCAGAGCTGGACAGAGACCCACAGAAGCAAAGCCGGAATTGTGTGAGCTAGAAAAGCAGGGCTGTGAAGGCAGAAGGTGGGCCCCAGGCAGATGCTTCTACACAGGTGGGGCTGGGAATCCATATGTGCACTGACCAGCTGACGGTACCATTCCCTCTCAAGGGGGGGCTTTAGGAACCAAAGGAAACTCGTCTGGTGCAGGCCAGGGGAGTTCATCCCAAGTAAACAGTGTCCTCACCCAACACCCACCCTCTACCCTAGAGTAAAGGGATAGAATAAAGTAGGCAATATGGGTGGGGTAGGGCCCATATCCCTACGTCCTAAACCTGGTGTCAGAGCAAGTGTCTGTCAGACTAGGGGAATACCCAGAGCTCCTATGAAATGCCCGTGGCCTGAGCCTGTGGACCACACGCCACAAGCCCCTTTTCCTCAGGCCCCTGGGGGACTCAAGCTGTCTACTCCCCTCAAGGCCAGGCCCCAACAGGCACCAATCTCAGCTTCCACAGCCATGGCTGGAGAAGGGAGAACAGCGGACAAGGCTGCCTGCCCTGAAGCACACAGCATGGGGGGGGGGAACGTGGAGAACTGTGTGCGCCCCCACTCCTCTCCTCCCCAGGGTCTGCTCTGCAAAGGGGAGCTCGCCTCAGAGCTATGACTTCCTATGGTCTAACTGCCCAATATTACTATTATTTTTTAAAGCCTCACCTGAGGATATGTTAATTTTTTAGAGAGAGAGGGAAGGGGATGGGGAGAAAGAGACAGAGAGAAACATCGATGTGAGAGAAAAACATTGCTTAGTTCCCTCCCATGCGTGCTCCAACTGGGGATGGAACCGCACTCTTCTGGTGTACAGGACAATGCTCCAAACTACCCAAGGCACCCAGCGAGGGCTCAGTATTAGTTTTAATATCACAGACAAGGGGGTGGTGAATACTCTGTGTTGGAGGAACATAAAAATCAACCGCAGACAAGTCTACCTGCTTCACTGAGCTCCGTGGGCAAGAAGCTTCCTTTCTAGTTTGTTGGAATATTCCCACTCCTAGTGGGAACAGAAGTGAGGAGTCCTAAAGTGGGCATGACCCAAGCTCACTGCTCTCCAGATGGAGGTGTGCATAGGAATTAGCAAGGAATGTTCCACCTTCTACAAAGGTGGGGCTGGGAATCCATATGTGCACTGACCAGCTGACCGTACCATTCCCTCTCAAGAGGAGGCTTTAAGAACCAAAGGACATCTGGTGCAGGCCAGGGGGGTTCATCCCAAGTAAACAGTGTCCTCACCCTATACCCACCCTCTACCCTAGAGTAAAGGGATAGTAAAGGTAGTGCCTGTTCCTTGGCCAGTAGGGCATGCGAGCCACAGAGTCAGGGCTGGGACCCAGATTCCTGCCTACCTGCCCACCAGGGCTGCTTCCAAGGGTATCTGTGGAGCCTCAGCTCAGCTGTGTCTGACTGCTTCATACAAAACCCAGAGCCCAAGCAGCTAATGTCCTGAACTGAGATGACCTGAGTGGGCCGGGATGACCGGCAAGAGGAATTCAGCGTCTTTGAGTTCTGTGGGTGGGGCATCTAAATGAGAAACAGTTGCTCTGGTAGCTTCAGGGCAGTAAAAAGAACTGGACCATGAGGTAAGACTGTCACATCACACACTATGTGCCTGCAATAAGAACAGCAGCAAACCCTAAACCCCCATCACAGACCAGGCCAGGGCATTTGGGTGTCTAAGGGAAGGTGTGTCTTAGTGCCAGAATATCTTGGTGTTTTCACCATAAAATGCCAGTTTGACATGGGGACTCTTTCATGCCTTTCTCAAAAAACAAAGGCCAATGTCATCTCACTTCAATTCTGTCTTCATTGGTAGAACCACTAACAACATTAAATTAAAATATGACCTGTCTTCCCTAGAAAACCCAGCCCCTGCCCTAGAGGAAAACCTCACTGCACATCCCAGGCCACAGCTGTACCTGTTGTCTGGTCCACCAGGACCCGGGAGTTGATGATTCGCCCGAACCGAGAGAACATGTCCTCCACATCCTTCTGAGTCATGTTCCTGGGGAGCCCGCTGATGTACAAGTTGGCATCTTTGATGACCTCTGAGCTTGGGCGAGCATATGACACCTTGAAAACAAAACCGCTTTCTGGGGTTAGGGCAGGGAAGTTGCCAAAGCACCAAGGGAGGGAATTAAATTATGGAGTGAGAAAAAGCCAGCCTATGGCAGGAGAACACACAGACACCTGCCATCCATGGTAGTGCCTGCTGGGCGCTGCCCACGGGCCAGGCGGTGAGGCAGCAGCCGGCGGCATTTTCTTACCTAGCCCTCATGTCTCAATGAGAACGTTATTCTTATTTTACAAAAAGAGTGACTGAGGGCCCATAGCTGGTTGGTGGCACGGCAGGGACCCAACCTTGCTATCCGTCTTCCTACCAAGGCCTTATGCTTCTCTGGATGATGAGCTGGGCTAGAAACAAGACCTGTCCGAGAAGAGCCCTAGGAGTGGGGGCAAGAGCTGGGTGCTGCCGGGAGTGGGACACCCACCTGCCAAGAAGCAAGCTCGCCATGGGAGCCCAGATGTAGCCCATGAGTGTGAGGGGAGCCCCAAGTTTCACACTCAACTCTTCAACATTAAATAACTCTAGGCCTCTGGGTTTTCAAACTTGAAGAAAGCCTAAAAGGAACTTTTGTAGTGGCTTAGATGCAATGGTATGTGTGTGCACTAGAAGTGGCGAGGGAAGGCTGCGGGGGCTGATGGGAAGAAAAGGTCTTTGGTGCTTTTTTCAAAGAAAAGGTCTTAGAAGAAAAAGCAACAGTTTTGTGGACCCTGCAGGCCACAAGGAGGGATGGATCCAAGGTCGCACTCCTGCTGGGAAGGGATAGCTGGGAGGAAGCCCTTCTGCCCACAAAGGGGCGATCTGGGGAAATGGGACTCAGTCACACCCAGTGGGGTCCAAACCAAGTGAGGAGGCTGGGAGATGGAAGGGCAGGAAACAGAACTGTGTGCCCCAGAAGGTGGGGACTGTGCAGAACTTTCTCTTTGAGGGTCACAAAACTGATGTGATGAGTGGCCTGAGTCTATAACATAGAAGCAAACATGACCTCTTGGTGTCACTGGGCAAAAGGAGGGCACGGACAACAGATGTCTGCCACAACGGAGCTCAGGTCTGCCAGGAAGGGCAGGGCTATACCAAGAACACACATACACCTGGCTCTGTGAGGGCACAGAATTTGCCTGATTTGTTCGCTGTCTGGAATGTAGCAGGTGCTCAATAAATGTATGCTAAGTGACTGTTGAATGCAGTGATGGAGTAGGAAGGGCGATACTGCTGTGCCACTGCAGTGAGTTAGGAGTGGGCAGGGCAGGGCAGAGGAATGGGGATGCTGCAGCAGGATGTGAGACACGGAGGGCAGGCCTGAGCCAAAAAAGGGGCTACCCCTGTGTATGTGCCCTTCACGGGGACCCTCACTTTACTAGTGGGGCTGAGAAAGCTATGAACTACAGCAGGTGGCCTTGGACAGTCACTACTCAACACACACCTGACATGCAAGGCCTCAATTCTGAGCAGACAGGGGGCTCAGAGGCTCTGAAAGCTCCAGGGTTCCGAGGTGCTGATGGTGCCCTTGACAGTGATAGTGAGGCAACAGGGGCTTGGCTCCAATGCCAGCCCAGGGCAGGAATGACTGGGGTGGTGCTGGCTACTCTTTACCTTAATGGTTTTGGACTGGAGCCGCAGGCCGTTCAGTGTGTTCACTGCTCTCTCCGCGTCCTTTGCAGTCACGTAGTTTACAAAGCCATAGCCCAGGCTGTGTCCTGTGGGAGAACATGGGCACTCTGGTAAACCAACTGAGAGCATGATCAAGAGGACAAACAGGGCTGTGACCTCCTGTTGTCTGGCTGGGCTCAAAAGAGCAAGGCCAGAGAAAAGACGCAGAAAAAACACAGGAGTGTTAAGAGGCAGGGCCTGCAGGAAGTGAGTTACAGTCTATATTAATGGTTTATTTGTTACACTTTTTTGACAAACTTGTACATTTTCGGAAAAGAACAAATGTTACTTTTGTAATAAAAGTTATTTAAAAAGAAACATTGTGCTACTGACTGCATCTGTGAGGAACCAATCACCAAAGCAATGACAGTGACCAGCACCATTGGTGGTAGCTACTCTGTGGGGTTTCGAGGCAGCCTGGATCTGGGAAGGGGAGGAGGGTGGTTACAAGTGGCTGATAGGCATTTCTCCACACTTCCAGCCCCAGAGCAGGGAAAGCTCACCCAGCGTCAGTTCCACTTACTTTCCCACCCCCTGCACTGCCCTCACAGCCCTGGCCAAGACGGCAGGCTCCCCTCAGCAGCGGCCTCCCAGTGACGGCACTGTCAGCTGAAGTCTGGGGGAGTCACAGGGATGCAAAAACTGGAGTTCTCACCAAACAAATCCCAAGTTACAGGCAGCATGTCTCCATCCCTTCTTTATGAAACTTTTAGAAGTGGGAGCGACCCACTGTACACCCACAGGGGACTCGGCAAAGTTGGTGAGGGACTGGGTTCTCAGGAGGTCAGATGGGAGCAAAGGCTGAGGGTCAGAGGTGGAAGGGCCCTTCCACCTTTATACCTTCACTGCGGGGGAGGAGGAGGCACAGGGAACCACCAACATGACCACATTGACCTGAGCACACGCCATGCTACGGTGCCCCCACTATACACAGGGCACCGCTCTGGGTAGAAATAGAGCTGTGTCTAAGATCAAGACCCACCCTCAACTGAGCTTTGCTCCATTCCCCCAATTGGCAGAGAGTTACAATGAGCAGGTAAATAATACAACCAGGCCTTGAGCCACAAAGAGGCTGAGCGCCTCATTGCAGCTATGTTGGCTCAGCCCACGGTGCTGAGGGAACCCCAGTGGACAGCCTAAGTTTTGCCACTTAGAATAAAAATAACTTTTTTTAGATTTAAAAACATTACAAAGATAATATAGAGAGTCCCCATATACCCCATGCCGTTTCCCATTAGTGACAAGTCATCCTAGAATGGATGGAATGCTTGTTATAAGTAATGAACCAACAGAAACACACTATTATTAACTGCAGTCCACACTTGATTTCCATCGCCTTAGTTTCCCCTAATGTTCTTTTCTGTCCCGGGATGCCACCCAGGATCCCATATAACATTTGGCCCTCATGTCTCCTCAGGCTCCTCCTGGGTGGGACGGTTTCTCAGACCTCCCTTGCTTGTGATGACCTTGACAGTTCTGAGGGCTGCTCAGGGATGCTGTGGAATGGCCCTCAACCTAGGTTCGTCAGATGTTTTTTCTCAAATGGTGAGTTTGGGGTGATGGGTTTTGAGAGGGAAACCAGAATGCAGTGCCTTTCTCACGACATCACATCAGGGGCGCAGGCTGTCTAAGTGACTTAAGATGATGTCGACCTTGATCCCTTGGCTGAGGCAGGCGGTTTGGCTGGTTTCTTCTCCACTGTAAGGTCACACCTGCCCCCATATTGTAAGCTTTGGAAGGAAGTTGCTGTGCAGCCCACACTCAGGAAGTGCTTTGTGGAATTCCACTTTCCCTCCTTCAGGGAGGAGTAGCTATATAAATTATTTGCATGGCCGTTTTCTTTTTTTAAAGAAACGAAAACAAAATCTGACCCTCCAGACCCATATTTTTCAAAATGCCATGGGTCTCAAAGACTCAGCTCCTGAGCCCCAGACAGTGAGGACCCCGGAGAGTAGGTCTGTGGGGCTCCGGCCTATCCAGCAGGAGAGTCATACTTGCAGCTCAGAAGACTATAGTTGGGTCCAGGTCAGGGACTTAGGGACCTTGCAAACAGTCCAGACCACAAATGTGAGAGCTGAGAAGGCAAAGGTCTGTCTTAGGAATTCCCAACCAAACTTCGGCCTGGCTGGGAGTTTTACAACCAAATGCCAGCTCTTCAAATCCAATCTGACTGCCTGTCACCGTGGCCAAGCCAAGAAGCCTGTTATCTCTGGACCAGCCCTGGACAGGCCCATCTGCCTCTCTGATCAGCACCACCAGCACAAGGGTCTCTTTGTCTTTCTGCTCCTCCAACAAGGTCAACCCCACCCTGGAGCACCTGCCTTCTTCCTACTGCTGCCTCAGGCGGCCTAAGCACTGCATAGGAAACCAGGCACAAAGAAGGCTCACCCCGGCTCTGTTCCTGTGTCTTCAGCTGCGGCTGGTTCCTCTTTGCATATAAACATGGGCCTAGCCCTGTTCCATTGCCCAGTGGCCCTGGCTGGCTCCCCAGGGTGGTCAATGCTGACCGCCAGCACCTTCAGCAAGGCTATCCATGACACTTCGGTGCTGTCCCACGGACAGTTTCAGAACAGATCTTCCTGAGCTCTCAGCTGAGGCACTAGCTCCCCCAGGATGTGACAACAGTGCCAGGTTTCCCTTTGCCCCAGCTGTCCTCCTTTAGGTTTGTTGTCTGCCCGTTTCATTGAGATGGTCCCCAAGGTTCTGCCTTTATCTTCATCAGAGTATTCCTGGGTAACCTCTCTGAGTACCTGTGTGCCTGTATCTGCCAAGGTTACCTAAGAAGTCACATACCCTCAAACAGCCACTGCCTGCCTTCCCCCGTCCTGCCCCCATTCCAGAGTCCACCTGTATTAACTGAGCACCTAGTAGATGCCATAGCCAAGGCCAAGCTGGCTGGGGTGGAGGGATGGTCTGATGATGATTATAAAGGAGGAGTTTGTACCTGAGTGAAACTCACATTCCAGTGGGCAAGGAGGACAACAAACCAGCAAGGGAGGAAGAAGCAAAGCTACCACACAGGTGCTATGGGGAGATTCTTTCTGTGGTGAGAGGCTGACAGGATGGGTCCTCAGTAAACAGGGTGGCCAGGAGCACCCTTGGAGGAGGTGATATCTGAAGCAATACCTCGGGATGGCAAGCATTCCAGACCGAAGAGCAAATGCCAAGTCTATGAGGTGAAGATGATGGGTATGTTCCAGGAAATGGGAGAATGGGCCAGAGATGGCTGCTGGGTGGACAGTTGACACAGTGGGTCACAGTAGGCAGGGCCCAGTGGAAAGTCTGTGAGCTTGAGCGGGTTTGAGATGAAGGCAGTGGGCACCAGGGAGGGGGAAGTGGGAGGAAGGCCTACAGAGAAGACTTGCACATGGGCTGATGCAGAAGGGAGCTCCACGGGGCCTAACGTGCCAGGGAGCAGCTCTCCTGCCAGCACTCCTGGACTGGGCTGAGCCTTCTGGGGTCGGCTGGGGAGGGACCTCTACATACACCTACCCCCGGGGCTGGCTCTGTCCCTTCAATCTGTTCTACCCTCTGTGATGGGCAGCTGTGTGCAGCAAGAGGAAAGATGGGGAAGGAACAAAGGGGAGCCCATGGTTACTTTCATCTTTGGCTGCCCATTACAATCACCAGGGAAGCTTCTAAAGAGTGACCACTGCCCAAGTAACATCTCAGACCAATGAAATTGAAACGGGGTGGAGTGGAGCAGAGGTACGGGTAGCTTCACTACTCTGAAAGCTCCCTAGGATCCCAACATGCCCAGGTGACAGCTGGTGCTGGAAGTACAGGTGAGGACCCCCAGACAGCAGAGTTCCCCAAGGTTATACAAAGGAGTCCCTACATGCCCCCAAGTTACTATTTTCCTAATAGGGTCCACCAGCCATGCAGGTAATAACTCAGCTCCCTAGGGACCAGACATCAGGACAGAGAGCAGGGCAGGCTACAGAGTGACTGTGGATGGAAGAGGCAACACCAAATGCATGCCCCCAATGTGGGGGCTGAGGCCTGACTGGCCAGAAATATTCTGAATCTTGAGGCCACCACATGAAACATTCTCAGCATCCAAGCCATCACTCTGTCCCTCATTCCCCCCCATCACCAGGGCTTGGCCCACGGTTGGCAGTGAATAAGTATTTGCTGGGTGAACAAATGCCCATGCTGATATGCAGGCTCCCCCAATTCCCAGAACCTTCCATTTATTCATTCTTTCAACAGATTGTGGCTACTTCAAGGGCCATAGAGATGAAATAGGGCCCCTAATTTTGAGAATTATATGGACCCAATAGACAAGAAAGTTCAAACTTCAGTGCAGTGTGCAAACCCATGTTGCAGATCTACCCAGTTGCTATGGGAACCCAGAAGAGAGGAATCTAAAGCTGACCAGGTCAGGCCAGGGAAGGCATCTTAAAGGAAAAGAGGCCCTAAATGGAGAGGTTTTAAAGCAGGCGAGTGAGAGTGACATGTGGGCTGTTAAAGAGATCCCTTTGCTGTAGTGAAGCTGGTCTGGAGGGAACACAGGTGGCCGGTCAAGAGGCAAGAGCACTAACGCAGGCAGAGGGCAAGGTGCTTTGGTCTAGGATGAAGGCAGAGGAGATGGAGGAAAAGACATTGAAATATCCAGAAGGACAGATACCAGGGATACCTTTCAAAGGTCACGCTTAGATTATTGACCATAGCCACTGAGTGGACAGTGATGCCATCTGTTAAGATGGGACACTGGAAAACAAGCAGAGGGCTTGTGGGAAAGTCAAGGTCAGCTTGGAAAACAGTGAATTTGAAGGGCTGAGGGGTCTGAAGCTTGGAGGTGAGAGAGGTGGCAAACTAAAGGTGGAGCTAAGTAAGCTTTGGGGCGCATTCGTTCACCATAGCCTATGCTTCAGAAGAAGAGGCCTGGGAGTAACCCTGAGGACCGCTGAAATGAATGGAAGGGTCTATGAGAGAGGCAGAATGAGGCCTCCAGGGCAGGCGAAAGCCAGGGTGAGAGGTTCACAGAAGCCAAGGAAAGAGGCTTCTGAGGAAGAGAAGAGAGTCAGTTTGCTGGCTCTGTGAACAGGAGGAGAACAGCTCAAGCAGTGGTTTTCAATCATCAGCGATTCTGCTCCCTAGGAAAAACTTGGCAATGTCTGGGCACAGTTTTTGATGGTCACAACTCAGAAAGTGCCACTGACATATAGTGGGTGAAGATCAGTGATGCTGTTCAACATCCTGCAATGCACAAGATGGCCCCTCACAGGAATTACCCAGTCCCAAGTAGCAATAGTGCTCAAGCTGAGAAAACCTGAGCTACAGGAAGTTGGAGACTCTCACTAGGTTTTTTGAAAAGAGCCCTGACTGGTGTGACTCGGTGGGTTGGACATCATCCCACACACCAAAAGGTTGCCAGTTCAATTCCTGGTCAGGGCACATGCCTGGGTTGTGGGCCAGGTGCCCATTTGGGGGCATGTGAGAGGCAAACAATTGATGTTTCTCTCCCTCTCTTTCCTTCTAAAAGTAAATAAATAAACATCTTAAAAAAAAAGATTTTTTAAAAGAGAGCTGAGACGAGAGCATGCTGAATGCTGATGGGGCAATCTTGGAAAGGTCCAGAGAAGTGGGTATGTGCATAGCTCAAGGGTCCTGGGCTGCTGAGAAGGGGAGAGTCCAGGAGAGATGGAGATGGAGATGGCTGTGGAGTAGAAGGCAATCAGTCCTCAGGTGAGATGAAGGAATCCTGAGGGGGAACCACGCTGACATGGTTGCTCTGGGGGACAGGGACAGCCCTCATGGTAAGCTGAGCTCAGGTAGAGATTTGATTTGACAGGACCCCTCTCTTTCTGGTGTGGGCAGCCGGAGCCTGGCCAGGACAAAGCAGCTGGATGAAGGTATCCATGTCCTGGGTTTCCCCAGAGCAGTGTAATCAAAAGGCAGTGAGCAGGAAACGTAAGGCCACTGCCCCAGGATCAGCCAGTAAAGAAATTTCACACACTGGTGGCAGGAAAAGAGTGAAAATGCAGTAAGTTTTTCATAAAGCTACATTCACCCATTTAACAACTGCTAGCAAGGTGCTGAGCTGAAATGCAAGCCCAGGCCCACCTACTCCAAGACTCCTAGTACTATACTTATCTTGACCAAAGATAGAAAAAGTTTATCTCTGAACTGAAAAGTTTCAAATTACAATTTCATTGCTCTCTCAAAACCAGTTCTCTACTTTTCCAGCCAATCCCACCAAATCTAGGTGTTTCTATTACTATAATTCACATTCCTTCGAAAACCACAGCAAGTGAAGAGACAAAGAAGTCAGGTACCGTGAGAATGCTTGCAAAATCAGACTGCAATACGAAGGAATACCAATGGGCTGAAATCATCTTCCCCCAGAAAGTAAATGGAGAAAGGCATGACTTGCTAGAAGCATAGAATTTCAAAACCCCTGTGAACAAAGACTCTTTATTTCAGGATGGTTTCCTGGAACAGGAGAGAGAAGAATGACTTCTAGAACATGTCTAATACTATTCAATTTTGTGTATTATTTAAAGTTCCTATTTAGGAGACATTGATAACATCACAGACTCTCAGAATTGCAAGAGTTCTTAAAAGACTCTTGACTTCCAAGCCCCCTCTGATAAAACAATCCCCTACAGGGGGCCAGCCAGCCCCTCCACCAATTGTCCCCAGGATGGGCCTTGTCCTATCTGTGGCAAATGCTGGGAGTTGGCAAGGAGTACAGGGGGTTCAATGTCTTACTCTACATGTAAATTTGAATAAGAGAGTATTATATTTCCATAATAAAATACTGTTTTACTTTTAATTAGTTTCAGAATCACAGTCCCACAACCCAGGTGGCAGCCAGAGCCCTCCTGGGAGGACTGTTCATTCCTCAGCTCACCAGAGCAGAGAAGGGGAAGAAGAGGGGAAGGGGGAAAGAAGGCAGAAGTAGAAGAGGCGGAGAGGGAGGGAGGAGGGCAAGAGAATAAGGGGGGTGGGGTAGGGCTCCCTCAAACAGTATTTCTCCCTGGGGAAAAAAGATCCACAATACTTGGTCTTCCCATGTTCTCCTCAAGAGTCCTTGAAACTGGGCTCTCAGAATGAGGGCCTTTCCAGGTACTGGGCCTTCCACAGACCTAAGGGAGGTAGCATCAGGAGGTAGGCTCCACCATCCCCACACTATGGATGGGGACACTGAGGCTTAGCGGTCACACTGTAAGGAGTGGAAAGAGGGGCTTTGAGTCTGCCTACCAAGCCCACACAGGCTCAACCCCAGCTTAACAAAGAGTTAAGCTGAATGTGTTTCAGATGTTCAAGTTGATGGAATGACAGCGAACAGTGGAGGTGGCCCAAACCTAACACTTAACAAGGGGCCATCCATGAGAGAACTCAGCCCTCTGCTGTTGGCCTGACCAAGTGTGGGAGACTGGGAAGACAGGGATGGGCCTGCCCACAGGGGGGCCCACATCAGGCCAGGCTGTCCTCCCTTGGTCCCTTCCAGCTCTCAGAGCAGACTCAGTTTCTGGTGTCTCCTCATTTTTCTGCCCCTCCCACCATCTTATTTTGGACATGTTCTCTGTCTGACATTGATTTTTTCCTCTTTTGGGAACCTACATTCAATCTTACACGATGGCGGTAACAAAGTAGAGTCTGAGATAAAAATGAAATTTCACAAGCCTCACTGCAAGGCTGCAGCTCTTTTACGCTGAGGAACTCTGCAGTCACAGGTCAAGAAGACAGCGCTTAGCAGGATAGCCACAAGCACCCCCTTTACAAAAACATGTTGGCTTCTTTACCTGCGACTTTATCCCGAATAAGTTTTGCAGATTCAACTTCGCCAATACTGCTGAACAGACTTCGCAACTCATCCTGGGTCATGTTCTGAGGGAGGTAGTTGACGATTAAATTTGTTCTCCCGATATCATCCCTGCAGTCTTCAGCCATGTGGTCTTCATAACCATTAGACATTGTATTTTTTAAAAATCTGCAGGAGAAGAAAGTCAAGTAAATTCCTAATGCTCACATTGCAGAATGTGAGACAAAACTAATGACTGCATTAGCATTTGGCTTTCTCTTTAGCATTGCTTCAACCTAAGTCCACACAAAAACCTGCACATGGATGTTTACTGCAGCTTCACATGCAACTGCCTCCAAACTAGGAGTAACCACGACGTCCTTCAGTAGGTGAATTTGAGAAACAAACACATAAGCAAGGGAGTATTATTCAGGGATAAAATGAAATGAGCCATCAAGCCATAGAGACATGGAGAAACCTTAAATGCATATCGTTAAATAAAAAAAAAAAAAAACCAGCATAAATGGCTCTATACTATATGGTCCCAACTATATGACACTGTGGAAAGGCAAAACAATGGAGACAGTAAAAGGACCAGTGGTTGCTGGGAGTTAAGGAGGGGTGGGAAGGGAGGAATGCACAGGCGAAACACAGGATTTTTAGGGCAGTGAAGCTATTCTCTGTGGTACCATAACGGTGGATACATGTCTTTCTACATTTGTCCAAACCCATGGAATGCACACCAAGAGTGAACCCTAAAGCCACTGCAGGCTGCAGCTAATATGTATCAGTCTTGGTTCATCAATTAGAACAAAATACCACACTAATGTGAGACGTTAATAATAGGGGAAACTTTGTATTGGAGGAGAGGTATATGGATACCCACTCTGTACTTTCTTCCCAATCTTTCTGTAAATCTACCTAAAACTACCCTAAAAAGTAAAGTATATAACCCTGGCCAGCATGGCTCAGTTGGCTGGGCGTCACCCTGCAAAGTGAAGGGTTGCGGGTTCAATTCCCAGTCAAGGTAGATGCTTGGGCTGTGGGCTTTGGTCCCCAGTTGGGGCATGTGAAAGGCAACTGATTGATGTTTCTCTCCCTCTCTTTCTCTCTCCTTCCCCTCTCCAAAAATAAACAAAATAAAATCTTAAACAAAAATGAAGTTTATTAAAACAAAACAACTCCAAGTTCAACCATTTCTACTTACTAAGAGGGCTTCAAGGAAATATACAAATAACTTGAGCACCATCATTCAAACTCCAGTGAAAAGTGTTTGGGTTGTCTCTCTAGAGCAGTCCAAAGATTTCTGATTGCTTTTTCTCATCTCCACATGCACTACCAATGAATGAAGCTGGATACTGAAGAGCCTGCAGTATTCAGCCTGGATACCTTGTCTGTCCTACAGCAGGCAGGTAGGCAATGGCCCTTTGCATCCCTTTCTTCCAAAACCCATTGAGATTAAGCCAGGGAGGAGATTAGGATTTCTCTAGCAGTTAGAGAAAGTTGGTGTTGAGAGTTGCGGGTTTTGGAAGCCTTTAGCCGCCTGCAGAAAGAAGTCTCTACTTTCAGGGACAAACATCAGATTGTGGAGATCGCTTTGGAGCACAGTCCCCATCTGTGCAGCTGAGGGCGCCAACACCCCTCTGAGAGCTCAACTCACACTGGGCTTGCTCACAAACACCGCTATGAGCTGCTAGTCTAAGCTGTCCCACATCCTTGCCTCTAAATACACAGGCACTCAACACTCCCACCCTCCCAACTCCTAGCCTAAAACACATCACGACTGAGAAAAGACCTCGTTGCCCACTAGCCTGGAAGTCTTGGAGGCAGCCCACCCCCTTCTTCAGATCCTAATGTCGAGCACTGCCTTTATGCTTTCAGGAGCATTCAGCCTTCTTCAAAAATAGCCTTGCCACCTGGCTGGTGTAGCTCAGTGGATTGAGCATGGGCTGCAAACCAAAGGGTCACCGGTTTGATTCCCAGTCAGAGCACATGCCTGGGTTGCAGGCCAGGTCCCCAGTGGGGGCCACTTGAGAGGCAACCACACACTGATGTTTCTCTCCCTCTTTCTCCCTCCCTTCCCCTCTCTCTAAAAATAAATAAATAAAGTCTAAAAAAAAATTAGCCTTGCCAGTAGTTACATAAAAACCCAGACACATCTGCTCAGGGGTTTTCCCCCTACCTCCCGAATCAACACTGAGAGAGGAATTGGATATGGTTTCCTGTCTTAAACTTGCTTAGGCTGTATACCACATGCAACATTAGTCTAATCTCCCAGCATTTCTTTTACTTATTTGAAAATGTTCTGTTCCCTACTCTTTATAAAATAGGTTAGCATCAAAAGCCATAAAAAAAAGGACATTGGAAAGTTAGACTTCATAAGGTTAAAAACTTCCGTATGGCAAAAGGCATCAGAGACAGACAAGCAGCAGACTGGCAGAAAATACAGTTGACCTTAATACAGGATTGAAAGCTTGCAGGCTTTGGACTGCCTCAGTGGACCCATGCAGTTCAAACCTGTGTTGTTTATGGGTCAACTATACTTTTATAGGTGGACTTTCCACAGAAGATCAGCACACCTGAACCCCATGTTGTTCAAGGGTTAAACTGCTACCTACTATAGTACTTAGATTAGTGGTTTTCACCCTGGGTGATTCTGTTCCCAGGGAACACCGGGCAACGAATCATAACTGGAGGGGCAGGGGCCAGGTAGGGTGTGCGTGTGTGTGTCTGTGCCACTGGTGTATAATGGGTAGAGGCTAGGGATGCTTGTAAACATTCCACAAGACACAGGACAGCCCCTACCACCAAGAACTATCCAACCCCAAAATGTCAATACTGCCGAGGTTGAGAAAACTCCATTCAGAGAACCTACAAATTAATAAGAAAAAAAGGACATATTACTAACAGACAAGTGGGCAAAGGTATGAGCTGGGGAAACCATGGAAAGAAGCTCAAGTTCACAAATAATGAAGGAAATGTGAAATGAAGACACTACTTTCTGCCTGTCAGATGGAATACATCCAGGGTAAAGATAAGGGGGAAAATACCCTTATATACCGGTGACACAAGTGTGACATGGTTCCATCTTTTTAAAGGATAACTTGGTAGTGCCAAGATTTTTTATGTGAATGCTACTATAGGAATCTGTTCTACAGAAATAAACAGGCATGTGCAGGGAAACGTACAAGAAACACATGACCCCCTGGCTGATAAAAGTGAAATACAGACTATAAGCTAAATATGCATTAATGGCGAATGGTTAGATAAATACCAATTTTCAGTAGAAAGCATGAGACCACCAACATTAACAGGTTTAATCATGAAAAACTCCACAAACCTGTTACACTGTCTATGGTCAGAAGACTTTGAGATCATTAGCTCAAAAGTAAACAAAAACATCTGCTGAAGCCTGAACCAAAGTGCAAGGGTAAACTCTGAGAAATTAAAATGCACTTTGCTCCAAATGCGATTCTAACCTTTCTTCTTCCTTCCTCTTCTTTATACTCACTCTCTCCACCCTTGTTCAGAGTTAGAAACCTGCTCTTCTGCCTTCTCCCTTCTTCATGGATGCACAATAATTACTCCTTTCTCATTATCTGGAGATGGGTGGTGTGTTTCCAATACCTGCTAAAGAGCTACCTTTCTAAAACAGGAGCTGGTAAACCATGGCGTGGGGGGCCAAACGTGACTTACTGCCTGTTTTTATAAATAAAGTTTTATTGGCACACAGCTACACTCATTTGTTTATGTATCATCTGTGGCTCCTTTTGCCCTATAGCTACAGAGTCAAGTAGTAGTAGACCACATGGCCCACAAAGCTGAAAATATTTATCATCTGGCTCTTTATAGAAAAAATGTGCCAACCTCTGTTCTAAAATGTAAAAATAGAAAATTTCTAGGGGAAAATATGTGACCTTGGGTGAGGCAAAGATTTCTTAGATACCACACCAAAAACTCAATCCATTTAAAAGAAATTGATAAACTGGATACCATCAAAATTTAAAATGTTTGCTCTGTAAAAAGACACTGCTAGGAAAATTACAATCCACAGGCTGGAAGAAAATATTTGCAAATCACCTCTCTGCAAAAGTACTTGAATCCAGAACATAATTGAAAAAAACTTCTCTCCCAACTTAACAATAAGAAAACAATCCAATTTTAAAAATGGCAAAAGATGTGAACAAACACTGCAACAAAGAAGACATATGGATGGCAAATAAATACATGAAAAGATGCTCAACATTATTGCTTATTAGGGAAATACAAATCAAAACCACATTGAGACAGGAGAGACCACTCTCCACCTCAAATGAGAATCAAGATACCACTACCCATTTATAAAGGCTAAAACAAAATAAAACAAAAGCAAGCTACACCTGAAACTAACACAATATTATATGTCAACTATAATAAAACACACACGCACGCAAGCAAGCAAGCAAACAACAAAACAGACAATATCAGGTTCTGGTGAGGATGTGGAGACACCAAAACATTCACACATTGCCAGCGGAAAGGTAAAAATGTTAGTCACTTTGGAAAGCAGACTGGCAGTTTCTTATAGTTAAATGTATACTTAACATATAACCCAATCCTATCCCTAGGCTTCATAAAAGAGAAATGAAAGCCAAGTTCATATAAAAACCTATACACAAATGTATACAGCAGCCTCATTCATAATCGCCAAAAGCTGAAACCGAAATATCCTTCAAGCTGTTAGTGCATAAACTATAGCATACCATACAATGGCCTACTACTCAGCAGTAAGAAGGTATTATGATTCATGCAACTTGTGTGCATCTCAAAAACATTTTGCTGAGTAGAAGAAACTAGACACTGCATGATTCCATTCTGAAAAAGGCAAAACCAGAGGGCCAGAGCAGTGGCTGCTCTGGGGAAGCAGGGGGGGAGCACTGAGGAAATGCCATATTTTGCTGTGTATCATATGCACCCATGTTTTTGGCCCTAACTTTCAGGAAAAAAATCTTTTGGTTTAATTTTTTAATTCAACTTAAAAAGTTCAACAAAACCGATGATCATATTCCAGGGTATTATTTTGCATACGGATGTCTCTATTGCTTTCTAGAGTTACACTTTTATTTACTTTTTTAAAATATTTTATTTATTTATTTTTTAGGGAGGGGAAGGGAGGGAGAAAAACATCAATGTGTGTTTGTTTGCCTCTTGCATGCCATGCCCCCTACTGGGGACCTGGCAGCAACCCAGACATGTCCCCTAGACTGGGAATCGTACCGGTGACCCTTTGATTTGCAGGGTGGCACTCAATCACTGAGCCATACTAGCCAGGGCTAGAGTTACACTATTAACACATAAGCCTAAATAAAAGAATTAAAAACATACAGTGCGTATCCCAATTTCCCCTCAAACAATCTGGGCAAAAAAGTGTGCATTATACATGGCAAAATATGGAGGTATTTTCGATCCATGGCTGGGAATCCATGGATGTGAAGGAACCACTTTAGTTACACGAGATTTGACTGTGTGAGTGCTTGGAAGCTCTGATCCCCTCACTGCTCAAGGGTCAATTGTATTTTTGTTTCTTGGGTGATGGAACTTTCTGAGATCTTGATCATGGTGGTAGTCACTTGACTCTGCTTTTGTCAAAACTCAAGGAACTCTACACCAAAAAGAGTGAATTAAAAAATAAATTTTCAAAGGTTTAAAAAGTGTATCTTCTGCTTTGCAGCCCTACTTCCCAGAACGCTGGCTCCTCATGATGCCCAGTTGGGGCTGAGCAGCACCCCCTGCAGGTCCAGTTCTTGGTGAGCTGGTAACAAGGGAGAAACCAACACTTCAAGAGCACAGTCTCTCGGCACTCTGCAGCCATTCCAACCTGTTCTCTGTGTCCCTTCCCCTGACCTGTTCCAAACCAGCTACTGTCCCCACAATCTCAACCACCATCAGGCCTTCATTTCCACCTGACAATCAATGTCTTCCAAGTTGTGGCCACCTCTGGCTGTCTCAGATGGACTGGCCCTGTCTCTTCTCACTCAGTGTGTCTCTCCATGAGGATGGTCCTGGAGACCCTGGGGGACAAGTCAACACGTTCAGCCCCTTCAAGCCAGTTCCTCCCCTCCATGGTATCACCACCTACCGAGGCTCAGAGGTTACACTGCTTTATTTGTGGTCATGCATCACATTGTTAATAAGTGGCAGGACCAGCCTTCAAGCTGTCACTACATGGCAAGGATGAAACACAAGGCCTTCACCTTGGGGCTGGCCTGCTGCTCCAGTCCTGAGATGCCCCTCAGTAGCTTCTCCTCCAGCATGCCACAGACTTCATGCGCCCATGCCTCTGTCACAGCTGCTCCCTTTGCAGGATCACCTACCTCTCCATCACCTCCTCATTTATCTTTAACCCTTTCGGTACGAGCGCTCTTTCCGCCGCGACACTCCCGCTGTACGAGGTGCCGCGCTGAAAACGCGCACATAGCACATGGACAGTCCTCCTTTGTGTGAAGACTTTCCTAACCTTATATAAGATCTATGCTTAATAAAACAATGCTTTTTTCCAAGTGTTGTTTGTAACTTTAATATTAAGAGATAGTTATATAAAATTCTATCAATTATATAAGTAAAATTTATAAAAATTATATACAGATGGATGCCGGATATATCTGGCACTCGTCCACACAGGTCATCAGATGGGCACCGGATATATCCGGCACTCGTACCGAAAGGGTTAAAAAGGCCTCCAGGGCAAAAGGTTGCTCTTGTTCTCAGTGCCTACACACCATTGGTGTAAACCTTTATCCCTGCATGAATAACTAACTCTATTTTTCTCCCACGTCAATGGTGAGAGCCTTGAGGGCTGGAGCTACATCACTGTCACCTAAGGATCACCAAGCAAACCCAGGGTACCTAGCAAACTATAGGTGCATCACACAGATACACACAGTAGCAGAAAGGGGACAGACATTAGGTCTCAAACTCATTTGATACTCATGTGTCACCCTGGCTGGTGTGGCTCAGTGGATTGAGCATCGGCCTATGGACCCAAAGGTTGCTGGTTTGATTCCTGATCAGGGCGCATGCCTGGGTTGTGGGCCATATCCCCAGTTGGTGGTGTGCAAGAGGCAGCTAGTTGATGTCTCTCTCTCTTTCTTTCTCCCTCCCTCCCCTCTCTCTAAAAATAAATGACAGTTTATTAATAAATTCAGTATCTTTTTTAGGATCATCAATAAGTACCACCCCATTCCACAGAATCAAAGTTAATTGCAGGAGCAAAAAGGGAAATTTTGAGTGTATCAAAATGATTCCTGCTGATTTAAAAGAGTTTCCAGTAAATGGATGCATCATGGAGAAGTCCTGTTTGGATGACCTGAGGGTTTTCAGCCCCATCGCACTATTTAAACAATCCTGGTTGTCTGTGGGATGTCAGTAATGTTGTTCACATCAGTAGTAGAGTATACCTACTGCATATATAAGGAGATGTGCACAGAAATGACATAAAACTATACACAGATGGTACATACATAAAGCAGCAAGACTGGTTTCCGCTGCACACCCCTTAGAATCTCTCATTTTATAGTCACAGAGCAGACTTTTTAAACTACTTGAGCAAGAACAAAACTAGAACAATCAAATGTATCTTCAGGCTCAACCTTGACACTTCACATATATGTGGTGAGACCCAGATTCAAGTATTCCAGATGTAAAATTCTGAGTTCTTCAGGGTCAAAGTCTCAGAAATATAAGGTCCCCCAGGAAATACTCTGGTGCCAGAAAAAAAGACTGAATATACCAACTGACCCAATTATAGCTGCTATGAGAGGTGAGGGCTCAAGTGGACACAGTACATGTTTTCCTACTTGCCCCTTCCCATAACCCATGGAAAGGAAAGCCATCTGCCTGGGGTGGCTCCAGCTAAGTCACAGCAATTCCACATCTGCCAAGCTGAGACACCTGGGGCAGAAACGGATCAAGTGCAGCTCCAACCCTCAAGTTCAGAACATTACCAGGCCACCTCAGGCAAAAGCCTCTTGATGAGTCCTTCCATCCTTGTCTCTTCCCTAGAAAACAATCTTCTAAGATCATCTCTCTCTTCTTTAAAAGGTTTTATTTATTTAGAGAGGGGAAGGGAGGGAGAAAGAGAAGGACGGAAATATCAATGTGTGGTTGCCTCTCACACCTCCCCCCTCCCCCCCGCCAGAGGGGACCTGGCCTTCAACCCAGGCATGTACCCTAGCCTTGGAATCAAATCGGTGACCCCTTGATTCACAGGCCGGCAGTCAACCACTGAGCCACACCAGCCAGGGCTAAGATCACCTCTTGATTGTGCCTAGAAACCCTCTAACACCAGCCCGGCATGATTTTCTAGATTTATCTCCAAGTTTACCTTCTGGCCCAAAGAAATCTGATCTGCTCCACAGCCCTGCAAAGAGTTCTGGCTTCTTTTTGGCTGGTTAAGCCCACTCCAGGGCTCCTGAACAGAACTACAAAGCAACATGGCAAAGCAGGAAAATCCCACAGGCTTTGGAGCCTGGTAGATCTGAACTCCGATTCTAACCATAATACTAATCAGCTGCACTATTGTGGGCCCATCACTTCCTTTCCCAGAGCTCAGTTTCCTTACCTACAAAATGAAGATGTTACCATCTGCTTTGCAGCACCCAACAGTTCTGGGTAAGCACCCATTTCACCACCCACCTCCAGGTCCACTAAGGAATACTTCAACCCTTTTCCTTTGGGACCCTAGAAACAATCCAACCTTTGATGCTATTTCTAATGGGCCTGGGTTCCAGGAAAGCCAGTGTAGTTCCACCAGCCAGGGCTCACCATCACAGGGTCCCGTGGAAGCAAAAGATCTCATTTAGAGTTCCCTGCTCAGTCACATGTAACCTAGGACAAATCAGTTGGCCTCTTAATCTGTTCACCAGATATGAAGTCACTGAAGTACTGTCCCCTCACTCCTAATTTAGTAACAAAATTGAGGTGAATGTGTGTGTCCCTGACCTACCTCCCTGTCTGCAGCTGCAAGCACCCTCATCTCCTCTCTTCTGGTCCAAGTCCCTCTTCAAACCTCCTCCTCCCCTGAATTACTTCATTTGGTGGCACACACACATGTCCTCTAAGCCACTTCTCTCCATCCCTATACTTAAGCAAACTCAGCATCTCCAAACCCGACTTGGTCTTTTCCCTCCAAAACATTCCTCTTCCTCTGTCTCCCTGTTTCTGTTCATTGTGACATCAGTTTTGCCATTGGGTTGTTCTATACTGTTTTCTTTCCTGTGATCCTTTCCTCTGGCATAAATGTCTCTGACAGGCAGCTAGATCCACTTACTTCTGAGCTCCCTTCTAAGCCTTCCTTCACCCAGCACAGACAGGAGTGCCAACCACACGCCAGACACAGAGCAAGCAATGGACACAGAAGATAAAGAAGCAGTCCCCATCCTGACCCTCAAATTCAGGCCATTTACCAGGCCACCTCAGTACTGCAAAAGCCTCTTGACCAGTCTGTCCACCCTTGTGCCTTCCCTAGAAAAGCAATCTTCCAAGGTCACCTTTTGATTGTGCCTAGAAACCCTCTATCACCAGACCCTGGCATGTTTTTCTAGATTTATCTCCAAGTCCACCTTATGGCCCTCAGACTACCCAAACTGGTCCACTCAGGCTTCTGGTTCTCCTTATGCCCTCCTCTCTTATTCACTCAGGCCACTTGCTGCACCTGGAAACTCCTGCTAACACCTCTCTGATCACAATGACCACTCTGGACACCAGTGCTGTCATCAAAACCAAACAATGAATGGTGTCCACTTCTTTCTATTCTCTCAGTGCTGCATGAGCTCCAGCTTTGACCCTATGTTGTTGGATCTCACACACCTGTGTTTTTTCTCCCCCACTCAGGTTGTAAGTGCCTTGAGGAGGCAAAATTTCTTCTATTTCTCCCTATTCCCTGTGAAAATGGACAAGTAGTTACATTTCATATTTTCAGGCTATAAAAGTGCGATCATGAACTCAGCCTATGTACATGGAGGTTCTAGGTTGAATGGGGATGGCCAATACTCATTTAAGCGAGTCCCCTCAACATGTAGGGACACAGACACTGCTTTCTGCCACCTTCGCACTCACTGTCTGTATACCTACATACACGTATTCTACTTGAGCAATGCGCTTCCCAGTTTATACCCACAATCTAAACTATTCCTTCTCTCAATGTCTCTGTTTTCCCTAGTGACCAACCAATGTTCACTTACCGGCCACACAGGCACAGACCCAGAATCATTCATCTCTTGCTCATGTCCCACATCTAAATACCCACTGAGTCCTGTGTCTTTTAGCTCCTAACTACATCTCAAACCCATCCCCTTTTGTTCCCTATCACTACAGCCCAGGGTCATATTCCTGACTTTTCTTACCTAAAGGAATCACCTCCTAACTGATTTGCTAACCTTCAGCATTACCCTCCTCCAACTCTTCCTCCTGTGTACAGATCTGACCCCTTCACTTTGTGGACTACAACTACCTAATAGCCACCCTATAGTGTGGACTATCAGACAACACCCACACCCTCTGCACACCAGCTGCATGAGTTCTTCAGCCACTACTCACTTCACCTTTCTTGCCCCTGAATTACCAGACCCCATGTTGTTCCACGAACAAATTTAAATGTTTCCACCTCAGTATCTTTGCCAGTGCTGTTCCTGCATCCTGCAAAGACCCTCCACAGGGTCTTTATGTGGATTAACTCCTCCCAGCACACATGCTCACCTCCTTCAGGGAGTACTCTGTCGTTAGTGTTCTGATTTTCAATGCTTTCACATCAGCCACCTACAACCATCAATGCACTCACCAGAGTGGGTCAAATTGATTTACGCACACGATGTAATCACCAGTGCTTACCCAGAGCCTCATTCAGGACCTATGACACATCAGTGAAACAGGGAGAGTTGCTTAAAGGAGGGAAGCAAGACGGAATTCCCTTCCCAGGCTGGTTCCCTCGTCTTTCCCTGCCCCAAAGCCTCAGATGGGCCCGGCTGTTTCACCACTGCCACCTAGAGGCGAGAAGAGCAACTGCACTTATCTCTCCTTTCAGCATTTAATTTGATTCAATAAATTGAATGGATGAGGACACAAATGAGGAACAGTTTATTCTGGTGTGACAGTCAGAGGCTTCAAATAATGAATGAGCTCTGGTCTGCACCACAGAACAAGAGGGAGAGATCTCCAGGTGGAGGAGAACAGCAATCCAGGCAGTAGGGGCAACAAGGCAGAGAGAGGATTGGAGTTTGTGCAGGTGAAATCAGAAAGGAAGGGTTAGAATGTGCAAGGCCCTGGCCAGTGTGGCTCAGCTGGTTGGAGCATCATCCCGTAACAGAAAGGTTTCAAGCTGGGGCAAATGCCTGGGATGCAGGTTTGGTCCCTCGTCTGGGAGCGTACAATCCCCAGTCTGGGCAAGTACAGGAGGCAACCAATTGATGCTTCTAACTTGCATCGATGTTTCTCTCTCCTTTCCTCTCTCTCTAAAAGGCAATATAAGAAAAAAAAAAAGAATGTGCAAGATCTGGAATCCCAAACTTTAGCTTTTAAGCCACCTGAAAAGATTTTTAAAATTAAGTTGTTTTTTGCTGCCCAAAGACTTTTAATCAGAAGTGACATACATGATCAGATTTGTGTTTATGACAACACTTGCTGGAAGTGTAGAGAAAGGATAAAATTGGAAGGCAGAGAGTGAGAGAAGCAACCAAGCAAGCACCAGGAAGATGCTATTTTCATTATTCTCCTCTTGCTGCCCTATGACTTTGGATTCAAGACATCCAAACTGAAATTCTGCTACCACAAAACCAATATTTCAACATAAACATTATTTAAGTCCACATTTTGAGATGTTCATGTATTTTGGCCTCTTTGTGGATCTTGAAGTTGCAGAATTTTATAACAGATCCCGGCACAGGGCTGTACAGAGAGATGCTCAATGACAAGTGAATGGAATTCCTGTGTGGGTCTCCTGGACCCCTGTGATTTTAAGAGCAGTAAACTCTGTGATCAAGAGTAATAAGGACTCTGAGCCAGAGGACCTGAGTTCAAATGCTACTTGGCCCCTTTACAGTGTGAGGCTGGTTATATCAAATGATCCATCTAAGCCTCAGGGTTTTTTTGGTCCCTAATACAAACACTGTAATAGCACCTCCCTCAAGAACTGGAGATAAATGTCTGTGAAGTGTCAAACATAAAATAAATTCTCACTAAAAACTGCCAATGCTTTATAACATCATTTATTCAGTGCTTGCCACTCACAGGCCATGCATAATGCTAGGGGCTTCCCACATCCTTAAATCTTCACGGCAATGTTTTTGTTAATCCTGTTTTACAGATAAGAAAACTAAGGCCCCCACAGATGAGTTTGTTCAAGGTCTTGGGAGCCTTAGATCTTAAGGTGTCAGAGATGGGGCTGGAGGAACCTTTAGTGGAAGATTATTTAGTCCAGTGGTCATTTTCACGCATGAGTAAGTGAGTGCGTGTGTCTGTGAGAGACAGAAAGACTTTTGGCAATGTGAAGACTTTTCTGATCTTCACAAGGAGTGCGGGAGGCAGGGACACTGTTGGCATCTAGTGGGTAGAGGTCAGGAATGTTATTCAACATTTGACAATGCATAGGGCACTGAAACCAAGAATGATCAGACCCAAAATGTCAGCAGTGCCAAGGTGAGAAACTCTTCTCCAGAGTAATCATCCTCTCCATCGTCCCACTTCTGGAGCACAGGCCATCTGGATTCCACATGAACACTTTGGGTAAGGGGGCTCCATCCCTCCAGCGGCAGCGCAAGCAAAGTTCTTCCCCACCTGCTGGGCACCCAGTAGGTTTTAAACCCATTTTAATGAGTCTAGCAGCGGAGGGCTCCAGAAAGGGAAGGAAGAATATCCATCCCCCATTGTTCAACTGCCTGCAGTTTGTCTTTTCAACACACACACACACACACACACACACACACTCTCTCTCTCTCTCTCTCTCTCTCTCTCTCTCTCTCACACTCACTCTCTCTCTCCCTTTATAAATCCAAATGTCCCCCGCCCCCTAACAGCTTTGTTAGAGATGGCGTTCAAAAATTATGTATTTTTCTAGGACTCGCATACGTACTGAAGGGTTTGCACACTTCTCAAAGGAGTCGGATCAGCCGCGGTCCTCTGACAACGACCACAAAAGAATCTGCAGAATTTCCAGCGGACGGAGGCCCTGGGCCGTGACCTCTGCGCTTAAGGCGCTCACCCCACTACCTCGACTCTTGCTTCGCTCTCCCGCCCCCGGATTCTCGGCTTCCAAGACTACCCAGGCTCGGATCGTGTAGCCCGGCCGGCAGGCGCGTGCCCACGCCGTGTCCCCCTCGCCCGCTCCTCGCGGCGGCTGAGGAATCCGGCCCAGGGCCTGTCGCCGGCGCCCTCACCGGCCAGCTCCCGCCCCGGGCGCGCGCGTCCCCTCCAGGCCAGCGCGGCCTGGGCCTCAGCCGGTGCAGGCCCGTGGCCGCCCGCGGCCCGGGCAGGCGAGCTCTGGCCTGCCCGCGGCCTACCCAGTCCGGCACCACCGAAAGCCTCCGCCTCACCTGGGCGCGGGCGGGCGGGCCCGGGGCTGCTCCGAGGCGGGCGAGCGGCGGCGGCGCAGTGCTAACGGCTCCGCTCGGCCTCGGTAGCGGTGGTGGCGACAGCAGCTACGGCGACGGAGGCGGTGGCGGAGGTAGCAGCGGCGGCGGCAGCTCCTCCTCGGCGCGCACGACCCGCTCCGGCCCGCGGCCCGGACACGCCCCCCCGGCGCGTGCACCCATTGGCCAGCGTTAGCCAAGGTGCGCTTCTTATTGGCCGATGTGGCTGTCGCGGCGCCTCTGGGCGCGCGGTGGGGGCGGGACTTCCGCCCGGCGCTGCCTAGGAAGGGCTGGATGGCCGGCGAGACCCGAGTGGTCGGCGATGGCCGTGGAGGGGACCAGGCTGGGTCCGGCTCACCGAGGCCGACTGACTTCGGCGATGTAAGAGCCACGCACGTTGTCGAGTGCATGTTTTGTGCCCGCCCAAGCCTATCCTACTGCCGCCGTCACCGCCCTGCAAGGTAGGAGCAGTCAGCGCGCCTGGACTATGGGATCAGAACCTAGGTTCGAATCCTGGCCCCAACTTTTCCGCACTACAGGGGCTTTGACAGGAGCCATCGTCACCTCGTTCGGTCTCAGTATCCTTATCTGATGTGGTGAGGAGGCAGGGTATGGGACGTGGTCAGCGTTCCAGCAGTGTTGACTATTAGAGCTCTTGGGTTCCCAGAAGCTCAGCCTAACATTTATTCATTAAAATGTTATTAAGCATCTGCCCTGGCTGGTGTGGCTCAGTGGATTGAGTGCTGGCCTGTGGATCACAGGTTCGATTCCCAGTCAGGGCACATGCTTGGGTTGTGGGCCAGGTCCCCAGTAGGGGGCGTGTGAGAGGCAGCCACACATTGATGTTGCTCTCCCTCTCTTTCTCTGTCCGTCCTCTCTTTCTAAAAATAAATAAATAAACCCTTTAGAAAATGTTATTAAGCATTTACTCTGTGCCATTACTCTGTGCCAGTCACTGCATGGGCAGAGAACAGACAAAAATACCTGCCCTTACTGAGCTCACCATTGGTTCTAGACCATTGCTGTCCAGTAAAAATAAATGTTTAAGTGAGCCACAAATGTTGGCTACATGCATAATTAAAAAATTTCTTGTAGGCACGTTAAAGGCAAAAAGTAAAAAGAAAGAGATGGCTTTAATTTTAACAATGGGTTTTATTTAAACAATGTATGTCCAAAATGTTATTTTAACAAGTAATCAATATAAAAAGTTATGAGATCCTTCACATTATTTTTTTTTCTTCACCCATCTTTGAACACTCACAGCCCATCTGAAGTTGGATTGGCTACTGTACTGGATTGTGCAGTGCTAGATGGGGAGGCAGAAAAGAAATCAAGGGGATTGATTCCACATCAGGTGGTGAAAAGTGGTAAAAAGAAAAGTAAATTGAGGAAAGGGCAGGGGGAATGTGGGAGTAGCAACTTGAAACACAGTGGTCAGCAAGGTTGAAAAGGTGGCATTTGCAGAAGGACTGGAAGGAGTTGAGAAGACTGAACAAAGAATTATGCCATTCATTGTTGAGTGCAGTGTTGGTACAGTAGAACTTTCTGTGATGATGGGTATGTGTTTTATTAGCACTAATTTAGTAGCTACTAGCTCCATGTAGCTTTTGGCTTGTGCCAAGTCAAAGCACTTGACCTGTGACTGCTGCCACTAAAAAACTGAATTTTTAATATATTTAATTTTTACTTAATTGTAATTTAAATAGTCATAATAGGGCCAGTGGCTTCCATAACAGATGACAGATTTAGGAGAATGGTGGCAAGTGCTCTGAATTGAGCCTGTACCATGTGCTTAATGCTTGAGGCAGGTTCTGCTGTGTAATTTTTGAAATATCTCTGTGAGAAGGCAGCAATGATCATTGTCACCATGAAGAATGAAGTCCTTCATTCACTGATGTATACTTTATTGTTGTCATTAATAGACAATTTTTTAGAACAGTTTTAGATTTATAGAAATATTGCAAAGAAGGTGCAGAGTTATTATTTTCCTCATACCAGTTTCCCCTATTATTGCATCTTTTATTAGTATGATACATTTTTTAAAGATTTTATTTATTTATTTTTAGGGAGAGAGAAATAGAAACATCAATGTGTGGCTGCCTCTTGCACGCCCTCTACTGGGGATCCAGCCCACAACCCAGGCATGTGCCCCGACTGGGAATCGAACCAGCGACCCTTTGGTTCACAGGCCGGCACTCAATCCACTGAGCCACAAGAGCCAAGGCTAGTATGATACATTTGTTATAATTAATGAACCAATATTGATATGTCATTATTAACCAAAGTTCATATTTAATTTAATTTCCCTAATATCCTTTTTCTCTTCCAGAATCCCATCCAAGATACCATATTATATTTGGTTGTCCACGCTACCCCCCATCTTTCTCTTTTAAAAAAAAATATAATTGACATATAATATTCTATTAGTTTTAGGTGTGCAACATAATGATTTGATATATGTACATATTGCAGTAAGTTTAGTTAACATCAATCACCACACCTAGTTACAAATTTTTTGTTCTTGTAATGAAAACTTTTAATGTCTATTCTCTTATTTGTCCTATCTCTTTAGGACGTTCTTGGCTGTGGCAGATTCTCAGACTTTGTGTTTTTGATGACCTCGGCGAGTTTTTTCTTGAAGATTTTATTTCATTTTTAGAGAGAGGGAAAGGGAGGGAAAAACAGAGGGAGAGAGACTTCTGGTCAAAATGGAGGTGTAGGTAAACATGGCTCACCTCCTTGCCCAACCACAGCAAAAATTACAACTAGACTGTAAAACAAATATCACCTAGAATCATCAGAAAATTGAGCCGTATGGAAGTCTGAAAACAAAGGAATTGAAGAAGTCACATTCATTCAGATAGGTAGGAGGGACGGAGATGCAGAATGAGAGGTCCCACACCCTCATGTGGTGAATAAACATTGGAAGAGATACCTTAGGAGCAAAAGATCCCAACCCCACACCAGACCACCCAGCCCAGGGTTACAGTGCCAGGAAGATAAGTCTCTGTAAGTTCTGATTGTAAAACTGTGAAGGTCGGTGCGGTGGAAGAAACAGTGGGATTCTCAGGAGTCTTCTCTTAAAAGCAGTGGTTCCCAACCTTTTTGGAACCACGGATCGGTTTTGTGAAACACAGTTTTTGCACAGACTGGGGTAGGGGTGAGGGTTCAGGCTGACATTACATTCAAGCTGACTTCCTTCTGTGAGGCTGGTTCCTAATAGGCACTGACTGGTACCAGGCGGTAGGCAAGGGGCTGGGGACCCCTGTCTTAAAGCGACTACAATGGACTTAGGACTTACGCAGACTCACTCTTTCTGGGCTCCAGCATTGGGGCAGCAGCTGGAAGGGCACCAGTGGCATATGGGGAGAAATTGAAGTGTCTGGCATCAGAGTGAATGCCAGGAGACAGCTTGCTCCCAGACAAACCTCTAGACACCAGGCAGTGGCATTGTCCCCTTTCTGAGCCCTCCCCCACAGAGCCACAGAACATCCACACTGTACCAAGACTCCATCAACCTTGTTCACATGGGTTGCCCTGCCCTAGAAATTACCTATGGTTCCACCCCATCCAACTTACCAGTGCTATTTCTACAATAGGCCACACTACTAAGACAGGGAGTCAAAGTAACTCTACCTAATATACAGAAACAAACACAGGACGGCTGCCAAATTGAGGAGACAAAGATATATGCCCTAAATGAAAGTACAGAACAAAACTCCAGAAAAAGAAATAAACAAAATGGAGATAAATAATCTATCAGATACAGAGTTCAAAACACTGGTTATTAGGATGCCTAAGGAACTCAACAGGTACTTCAACAGCATAGAAAAGACCCAGGCAGAAATGAAAGTTATACTAAGTGAAATAAAGAAAAATTTACAGGGAACCAACAGTGGCATGGATGAAGCTGTGAATCAAATCAAGGATTTGGAACATAACGAAGAAAGAAATATTAAATCACAACAAGAAGAAGAAAAAGGAATCCAAAAAAAACAAGGACAGGCAAAGGAGCCTCTGGGACAACTTCAAATATACCAACATTCGAGTCATAGGGATGCCAGAAGGAAAAGAGAAAGAACAAGAAATTGAAAACTTATTTGAAAAAATAATGAAGGAAAACTTCCCTAATTGGAGAAGGAAATAAACATACAAGTTCAGGAACCACAGAATCCCAAACAAGATGGACCAAAGAGGACCACACCAAGACGCATAATTAAAATGCCAAACATTAAAGATAAAGAGAGAATATTAAAAGCAGCAAGAGAAAAGGAGGCAGTAACCTACAAAGGAGTTCCTATAAGACTGTCAGCTGATTTCTCAAAATAAACTTTGCAGACTAGAAGGGACTGGAAGAAGTAGTCAAAGTGATGAAAAGCAAGGACCTACAACTTAGATTCCTCTATCCAGCAAAGCTATCATTTAGAGTGGAAGGGCAGATAAAGTTCTTTCCAGACAAGGAAAAGCTAAAGGAGTTCATCATCACCAAGCCATTATTTGTGAAATTTAAAGGGACTTATTTAAGAAAAAGAAGGTCAAAACTATGAACTTTAAAATGGCAATAAATTCACAACTCTCAACAATTGAATCTAGCCCCAACTGCTGGTCTCTCCTTATGGCCATAGTGTGAGAGCAGAGTACGAACTGTGGCGGCCAGAGTCATGGCAGGACAGGCATTTAGAAAGTTTCTGCTCCTCTTTGACCGTGTACTGGTTGAAAGGTGTGCTGCAGAAACTATAACCAAAGGAGGCATTATGCTTCCACAAAAATCTCAAGGAAAAGTATTGCAAGCCACTGTAGTAGCTGTTGGATGAGGCTCCAAAGGAAAGGGTGGAAAGATTCAACCAGTTAGTGTGAAAGCTGGAGATGAAGTTCTTCTTCCAGAACATGGAGGAACCAAAACAGTTCTAGATGACAAGGGTTATTTCTTATTTAGAAATGGTGGCATTCTTGGAAAGTATGTAGACTGAAATAATCACTGTTGAAATGGCATCTTGTGATGCAGCCCATTCCTTTGAAGTACTGAAATCTTTCATCACATAAATAATTTCCGTGTCTCTTTTATAATAAACTAATGATATCCAAAGTAATGACATCCAGTATCTTTTAAAATTTAGTTTTACTGTACTTATATAAACATTTCCAAAAAATATATATAAATAAATGGTAAAAAAAAACCCACAATTGAACAAACTAAGCAAACAAGCAGGACAGAAACAGAACTATAGATATGGAGATCATTTGGAGGGTTATCAGCTGGGAGGGGGGGAGGAGGGGAATGGGGGAAAAGGTCCAGGGTTGGTAGGTACAAAATAGGCAGGGAGATGTTAACAGTATAGGAAATGGAGTGGCTAAAGACCTTATACATATGACCCATGGACATGAACTAAGAAGGGGATTGCCAGAGGTAATAAGGAGTCAATACTCAGGTGGAGGGAGGCAAAGGGGGAGAAATCGGGACAACTGTAATATAATCAGTAAAATATATATTTAAAATATTTTATTTATTTACTTTTAGAGAGCGGGGAAGGGAGGGAGAAAGGGAGAGAAACATCAATATGTGAGAGATACATCAGTTGGTTGCCTCTCACACAACCCTAACTGGGGACCTGGCCCACATCCCGGGCATGTGCCCTGACTGGGAATTAAACCCGCGATCTTTCGGTTCTCAGGCTGGCACTCAATCCATTGAGCCACACCAGCCAGGGCAATAAAATATATTTTTTTAAAAAGGAAAGAGAGGAAGAGAGCTATGTGAGACAAAAACACTAGTCAGTTGCCTCTCACATGCCCTTAACCATGGACCTGGCCTGAGACCCAGGCGTGTTCCCAAACCTGGCATCAAACTGGGACATTTTGGTCCATGGAATGATGCCCATCCCATTGAGCCAGCCACACCAGTCAGGACATGACCTTGGCGGTTTTGAGAATTCGTCAGACATTTTGTAGGACATCTTTCTTGGAATTTGTCTGATGTTTTACCCATGGTCAGACTGGGATGGTACGTTTGGGAAGGAAGATCACAGAGGCAAAGTGGTTATCACATCGCATCCCATCAAGGGCACTGGCCATCAACGCTGTCTATACCTGTTGATGTTGGCCTGGATCTCTTGCCAGCAGAGTATCTGTCAGGTGTCCCCCACTGTAAGCTCTCCCCTCCCCCCAATTCCTTACTGTATACTTTAGAAGGAGGTTACTATGTTCAGCCCACCCTTGAAGAACAGAGAATCATATATCCACTCCATAAGGTTGTATACCTACATAAATTATTTGGAATTATTCTGCATGGGAAAAATCTGAGAAAAGTGGTGCTGACTTCTAGCAAAGATGGAGGTGTAGGTAGATAACGCCTTGCTTCCTCACACAACCAAAGAAGGATAACATCCAATTTAAAAACAAAAAACAGCCCTGGCTGGTGTGGCTCAGTGGTTGAGTGCCGGCCTGTGAATCAAAGGGTTGCTGGTTCCATTCCCATTGCCAGCCTGTTTTGTGGGCCAGGTCCCCAATAGGGGATGAGTGAGAGGCAATCACACATTAATGTTTCTCTCCCTCTCTCCTTCCCCCTCTCTAAAAAATAAATAAGTAAAATCTTTTAAAAATGTAAAAACAAAAACAACCAGAACTGCCACAAAATTGAACTATACGGAAGTCTGACAACCAAAGAATTAAAGAAGGAACATTCTTCCAGACTGGTAGGAGGGGTGGAGATGGGCAACCAGGGCAGAGAGGATGTGCAGCAGGGCAGTGGACTGGGCAGGTGAGGCAAGGGCAAGTAGAATGGGCAGTTACACATTCATGTGCAGATAAGCTGGGAGGAACAACTGGGAGAGAAACAGACCGTGCCACCCAGGGTTCCAGTGCAGGAAAATAAACCCTCAAAACCTCTGGCTATAAATATTTGTGGGGGTAGTGGCAGCAGAAGAAACCCCCAGCCTCACAAGAAAGTCTGTTGGAGAGGGCCACAGGGTCCTAGAACATGCATAAACCCACCCACCTGAGAATCAGCACCAGAAGAGCCCAATTTGCTTGTGAGTAGGGGAAAGTGACTGAAAGCCTGCAGAGAGCCAAGCAAGTGGCATTGTTCCCTCTCTGGCCCCTCTCCCATGTACAGCACCACAAAGCAGCAACATGGGTTGTCCCACTCTGGCAAATACCTAAGACTCTGCCCCTTACACTGTAACAGGTACGCTGAGACAAATAAATATTGCCTAAATGAAAGAACAGATCAAGACTCAAAGAAAAGAACTAAGCAATGAAGAGATAGCCAACCTATCAGATGCAGAGTTCAAAACACTTGTTAATCAGGATACACACAGAAATGATTGATTAAGGACACAAAATAGAGGAAGAAGTGAAGGCCATGCAAAGTGATATAAAGAAAAATATACAGGGAACCAACAGTGAAGGGAAGGAAACCAGGACTCAAATCAATGATTTGGAACAGAAGGAAGAAATAAGCATTCAACTGGAACAGAATAAAGAAACAAGAACTCGAAAAAATGAAGAGAGGCTTAGAAACCTCTGGGACAACTTTAAACGTTCCAATATCTGAATCATAGGGGTGCCAGAAGGAAAAGAGAAAGGGCAAGAATTTGAAAGCTTATTTGAAAAAATAATGAAGGAGAACTTCCCCAACCTGGCAAAGGAAATGGACATGCAAGTCCAGGAAGCTCAGAGAGTCCCAAAGAAGTTGGACCCAAGGAGGAACACACCAAGACACATCATAATTAAATTACCCAAGATTAAAGATAAGGAGAGAATCTTAAAAGCAACAAGAGAAAAGGAGAGAGTTACCTACAAGGGAGTGCCCATAAGACTATCAGCTGATTTCTCAAACAAACAAACAAACAAAAAAAACCTTACAGGCAAGAAGGGGCAGGAAAGAAGTATTCAAACTCATAGGCAAGGACCTACATCCAAGATTCCTCTATCTAGCAAAGCTATCATTTAGAATGGAAGGGCAGATAAAGTGCTTCCCAGATAAGGTCCAGGTAGAGTTCATCATCACCAAGCTCTTACTATATGAAATATTAAAGGGACTTATCTAAGAAAAAGAAGATAAAAACTATAAACAGTAAAATGGCAACAAACTCACAACTACCAACAACTGAACCTAAAAAACAAAAATAAACTAAGCAAACAAATAGAACAGGAACAGAATCACAGAAATGGAGATCACATGGAAGGTTATCAGCAGGGAGGAGCAGGGGTAGAATGGGGGAAAAGGTACAGGGAATAAGAAGCATAACTGGTAGGTACAAAATAGACAGGGGGAGGTTAAGAATAGTATAGGAAATGGAGAAGCCAAAGAACTTATATGTATGACCCATGGACATGAACTATTTCAGTATGGCCTCCTGGGTATTTTATACTCTGGGTTTCAACCCAATACTACTTTATTTTTTTTTATTGCCCAAATCTTTCTGACTTAGCCCTTGGGATCTCTTCCAGGTGGCTCCTGTGGCCCTTTGACCCACTCCCATTAGTGTTTTTTGGCTTTTTTTCATTTTGTTTTGTTTGGAGCACTTCCTTACTCTCTGGTACTATAAGATGTACCAGGGTTGTCTCGTATATTTCCTGCCCCCAGTCCTAGAATCAGCCATTTCTATGAGCCTGGTTTCTTTTATTATAAAATAGTGTTAGAAAGCAAGATGTGAGCACTAGGAGTGCTTGTTGCTACAGGAACCAGTTTCTTTTAGCACATCAATCCTTTGTAATTGCCCACAATGCACCAAGTATAGGCACTCAGCCCCAGGGATATAGCAGTGACCATGCCAGATGTGGCATCTGCCCTCATGGAAGTCACAGTCAACTTGTGGGAACCAGCTTAACAGCAGCTTTGACACTGACTGGCCCTTTTCAGCAAGTGTGTGCTGGTACTGCTGTGGAGGACCAAATAAAGTAGGACCCCAAAGGTGTCCATGTCATAATCCAGGACCTGTGATTATGTTACTTTCCCTGGCAAAAGGGACTTTGCAGATTGGATTAAGTTAAGTATCTGGAGATGGAAAGATGATCCTGGATTATCTACTTGAGACTCCTGTCATCACAGGGGTTCTTATCAGAGGGAGGCAGAAGGGTTGGAGTCAGAGGAGATGTGACAACATCAGCAGAGGTCAGTAATGCCATTGTTGGCTTTGACAATGGAGGAAAAGATCATCAGCCACAGGTTATAGGCAGCATCTAGAAGCTGGAAAAGGCAAGGAAACATTGTCTCCTAGAGCCTCCAGAAGGACCGCAGCCCTGCCAACACCTTTTTTTTTATTGTTGTTCAAGTACAGTTGTCTCCATTTCCCCTCCACTACTCTCCTCCGTCCCACCCACCCCTAAAAGGTTTTCTTTATTTTTAGAGAGAGAGGAAGGGAGGGAGAAAGAGAGAAACATCAGTGTGTGGTTGCCTCTCACACACCTCCTGCTGGGGACCTGTCCTGCAACCCAGTCATGTGCCCTGGCTGGGAATCAAACTGGCAACCATTTGGTTTGCAGGTTGGCACTCAATCCACTGAGCCATACCAGCCAGGGCCCAACACCTTGATTTTAGCCTGGTAAGGTTACTTTCTGACTTCTGACCTCCACAGTGATATGGTGGAAAGCCATGACATCTGAACCATTTACAGGGCTCCATATGTGGGGGGGGGGGGGGCGTTATGTTGTGAACATAAGAATTTAAATCCCTAACAGCTGAGACATCAAAGCAGAATGCTCGTTCCAAGACAGAAGCTGAGCAGGTCAAAACAAGATCAAAGAACCTTTTGACACCTGAGCTCTTTGGGGGCTCCACTTCAGTCTAATAACACCTCAAGTACCAAGTGGGCTAGTTGTATAGAAAAACCAGAAAGCTTTACTTCCGTAGGCAGCTGTTTATTTTCAGGTTAGCAACAGTTTGGAATTCACCTTACTGATTAGTTCAGAACTGGAGGAACAACATTAGTGGCTCCTTTGAGGCATTGGTCACCTGTGGTTCCTATTTCTGACCCAGAAAGCCAGCCCTGGAGGGGCACAGCGATGCAGGGCTTCCCTTCAGGAATTGCTTTGCTAATAACTTCCCAAGGCTCAGGGAAGTTTTGCTTGTTTGCAAAAGGCAGGTGGCACTGCATCCTCAGGAACATGAGTAAAGCAGGCACCAAGGAGAACATTTAACACACCAGGGCTACTATCATATCAACAGGCCCATAAAGTTCTGTCATTAATGCCCCAGAGAGCGGACAGGGCTCCACTTCCTGTCTTAGAATCATGGCTGCCTGAACCCTGTCTTGTGAGATAACATGGGGCATGGAGCTCAGTGAGCTTGGCAAGTTTTGTTTTTAGAATTATCTTTCTGGATCTGACCCATTACCCTTGGATTCCAGTATCTTTCTGACAAGAACGACAGTGGGCACTTTATCTCCCATAGAGTCAAAGGTTAGAACAGGCCTCACTGCTCTGGTTCCCAGGGTCACGGAGTGGCCTGATTCTTCCTGTTGTCCCAGAGCAGTGTGAATGGTGACCACTTTCACTTCCAGGTGTTGCCATCCTCCTCCTTCCTGCCAGTGACTCATAATGGCCAGTATCCCTTTGGTTTGCATTTTTAAGATTTCTTTTTTAATCCACCTGTTCTTTTTCATGTTATACGAGTTATCTTTCTTGCTTTGTCTCTAAATGTTTTATGTGTATTTGTTGGATTTTGGGGGGTGCTTTTTAAAAAAATTTAAGCAGAAATTCAGTGGCTTCTGGTATAATATATTCACAAAGTTGTGCTAACATCACCACTATCTTATTCCACGACATTTTTATCACCCCTAAAAGAAACCCTATGCCCATAAGCAATCACCCACCAGCCCCTGGAAACTCCTAATCCTTCTGACTCCATGAATATGCTTCTTCTGACCACTTTATATAAATGGAATCATACACTAGGTGGCCCTTTGTGTCTGGCTTCTTTCACTAAGCATAACTGAGCACTGTTTTCCCCAATTTTTCCTTCATAAATGAGATGGAGGCTTCACGCTTATCAGTCATTGGCAGGTGGTCAACTTGCTATGACAATTCTCCAGCCTTGCTTTGGGTCCAGCGTCCCCCCGGAAACAGGCCAGGAGCTCACAGATTTGCCAGCTTTTCCTGCAAGGTGCCCCGAATGTGCTGGGGCAGGAGCATCAAGGATGGGTGTTCCCATTCCTGGTTTATGACTGACTCTGGCAACTTCCACACTCCATGTGTCACAAAACCCTCAAACCTCCCAGCTTCCCAGACCAAAGATCCACAAGCACACCCAAAAACATTACTCGGGGCCTCCAGGCACACTAAACTCTGATCATGTGCACAAACCAAGTACTATCAGTCGATTAAAAGCTCAGTCAAATTAATGAGAACCAAAGGAGCAAAGATCAAAGAACTGCTTCACAGGAGGGGGAAGAAAGTCAACAAACATCAGTGTCTACATTGAGTTGTCAAGGTGGGGCCACAGGCAGAGGCTAGTCAAGGTGAAGATCATTGCAGTGCTGTCAAGACCCCAACACCAGCTTTCCTCAGGGGTAGTGGTCATGTTTGTCCGAAAGACTTTGTGGAAGATACTTACCAGCATATGAAAGGGCTCATTGTCTGCCCTTGTGGTTATACCATTGAAAATTGTCCTGTACTGCCCAGGGAAGGGCCGCCCGAAGAAAGATGTTTCTTACTATCTTTGATGAGGTACCCTTGGGTTGGCAACAATTCAAATGCCCAGCAATGAAGCTGGCTTGGTGAATTGTTCATTCACTAGAAAATGGTATCATAAGACCACAACCATACTGAGTAAGAGTAGCTCCTTGGATGGAGCTTTGTGGGCGCAGTTTAATCCTCACAGTGAGCCTGTGAGTTGGTTCCTATTAGCCCCATTTTACAGAAGGATCAAGTGGGCCTGAGGTTACACACTCTTAGAAGAGGGACAGAAGGGGGCCAAAGGGCCAGTACCAGTGGAGCCCAGAACTCATGCATAGAACCTTGATGCCAAAGTGCTCATGATTTAGGGCAGAGCACAGAACTGCACCTACCCTCTTCAGGGTCTTCCACCCATGGCTGAAAGGGTGGGTGGGAGGGAGCAGAGAAAGGGAAGGGGATGGGCCAGCACTAAGGGAGGGCCAGCCCCAAGGTCGATGTACAGGAGAAAGGACTAAGCAGGACGCAGATAAGAGGTGATGGGGGCCTGGGAGAGTGGACAGGTGGCAGGGAAAGTTTACATGGACCACTCAGGAGAGCATATCCTGGTGGGAGTCATTTGTCCGTGGTGGCATCTGTGAGGTGTTATTTCCACTCCCCCATCCAACCATGGCCCAGTAGCTTAAGATGCATGAGTTGGAGGAAAGGACAGTAGTGCAGTTAAAGGGATGGCTTCAGAGAGGAAAAGTAGGGAAGGTACGGAAGCTGTGGAGAAAAGGTTTGTTTTCATCTTTATTCCCTCCCTCATCCTAAGATGTGCTACCATCTTTCTCAGCTGCATCCTGGGTGTGAGTTCACTAGGGCTGCCATAACAAAGCACAGACCAGGTGGCCTATGAACAACAGAAATTTAGTCCCTCCCAGTTCTGGAGGTGAGAGTTTCAAGTTCAAGGTGTCAGCAGGGTTGGTCCCTTCTGATGCCACCTTCCTTGGCCCATGGACAGCTGTCTTTCCCCTGTGTCCTCATGTGGTTGTCCCTCTGTGCATTTGTGTGTCCTAATTTTCCCTTTTTATAAGGACACCAGTCATATTGGATCAGGGGCCTCCCTAATGACCTAATTTTAACTTGATCACCTCTTAAAGGCACGATTTCTAAATACAGTCACATTCTGAGGTCCTGGGGTTAGGGCTTCGGCATGAATTTGCCCATGACACTGGGGAAATGTGATTCTGCTACAACCCACTGGGTATTCTCAGGCTTTGGCAGGGAAGCTCAGGTGACCCTTGTCACCCAAGGGCACTGCCTGGTATCCCACGGGTCAAAGAACCAGGATTCTGAGGTTTGGACACTCTATTCTCTGGCAAGTGGGACTGCCATTGGGTCTCAGCAGGAGAACAGTGCCGTACATCAGGGGCTTGGGCTAGGCGAGGGGCTACACAGAAACACAGAGTCTGGCCAGAGTAGCTAAAACTAACACAGGGGCAATGGGGGAGAAATTCAGGAACCAGTGGTAGGCAAGATGGGCCATCTCTCCAGAGGAGCCCTCCTACCCCCAAGAGCAGGGTTTTTCCTTGACTCACCCCCAGGGAAGTCCCACTGGATACATGCTTGCCTTCCTCCTCCTGTCTGAGCAGTGCATCAGGACTTCCTCTGCCCAGATCCCTGTTGCCCTCCTTCCCCAGCTAATACCCCTTCCCCTTTCTCCAGAAATGCAGTTGTTCTGCTTCCACTGAGAGATGAGGCATACCCAGTATAGGGGCTGGTTTTCAGTTAAGCAGTCAGCCAGTGTGAGCACTATTCTCCCCAGTTGCAGTGAGTTCCTTGAAGGGAGAACTGGGTCCTGTCCACTTTTGCATCCTCAGCACCAAGCACAGGGCTTGTAGTCATCAAAAGTTTGCTGACCAAATGAACAAGCAGCAGAACCTTAAAAGGGTCAATGTCAGTAAGACACCAGCTGGGGTTTATCATGTCCAAACAGAGCCTACCCTGTTCCCTCCACACACTTACACTGGGTTAGGCCACCTACACTAGGGTCCCTTCCATAGTGGGTCAAATGGGCACCCCATTCCCATCCTGGCCCAAGGAGGGCACACCCAACTCCAGGGGTGTCAGTAACAGGAACACGGGGGGTGGCAGCAACAAGGAGCTGGAGGGGAATGCCCAGCCTCAATTGCCCCTTGCTGCCAAGGGCCCTGGTACCTGTTGCCCCATGAATGAAGTAGCTTATTCCCCACCTGGTGACTCCAGTGACTGGCAGTCTCAACATGTGTCAGCATACCATCTGCCACACTCACCTTCCCAGTGCAGGGACACAGAGGCCAGAGCAGGCCAGGCTCAGAGTGGGCATGGAGATGCAGAAACACTACTCTTAGATCCATCTTTCTGGGGCCCCAGGAACTTCTCTAGCTAATTCCTAGAGAATTCCAGAGGTAAGAAGAGCTAAGGGGTAGGGACATATACTAGGTATCAACCTGGAGCCAGTGCAGGAGTGCAGGAGTGGGAGATTGTGGGCAGGGGTGGGAGTAAGGCAAGAAGGGATCAGATGCTGGGTTTCTTTGAGTCGGGGAGACATGAGAGCTGTTCTTAGCATTTATCCATCGCCAAAGGGGGTGGCTGTGGAAATGGAAAAGAGGAAAATAGATAGTGAGAGAAGAGTGGTGATAAACATATCAACTATGTTTTTTGTTTGTTTGTTTTTGCTTGAGAAAGAGCACACTTTATTGGGGTTAGAGCATTGCATGACAGACACCGCATACATCATGCTGAGAAAGGCCCACAATGCACAGGATGTGTTGCTAATGGGGATCAACTAGAACAAGGCTCCTCTGGGCAACTTCCCCAACCTGCTCCATCCAAGGCGTCAAGCACTCCCAGCCATTTCCTTGAAGGCAACTGTGGTTTACCAGAGGTAGAGCCCTTCAAGGGTGTCTTCTTGTTTTTTACAGAGAACATTTTCTTTAAATTCGTTGAAGTCTTCATTTGTTACTTTCATTCTATGTTTCTCAAAGCCATCAGACTGGCCTCTGTATAGATTGCCTTGATGTCAGTACCAGAGTAGTCATCTTTAGCCATGATCAAGTCATCCAGTATCACATCTCAGCCAGAATCATTCTGCTTGCATGGATCTGGAAGAGGCACCTTGTGGTCTTTTCATCGGGGAAGGGGGAACTCAATCTGTCAGTGCGGCCAGGTTTGATAAGTGCTGGATCCGAAGTTTCTGTTCAATTTGTGGCCATGATAACTTTTAGGTCTCCTCTTGAATCAAATCCATCCAACTATCCAAAAGTTCTAACATTGTTCACTGAATTTTTCTCACACCACCAGAATTTGAGTCATATCTTTTTGTCCCAATAGCATCAATTTCATCAATAAACACAATGGGCCCTGGCTGACGTGGCTCAATGGATTGAGTGCCAGCCTGCGAACCAAAAGGTCGCTGGTTTGATTCCTGGTCAGGGTACATGCCTGGATTGCTGGTCAGGTCCCCAGTTAGGGGGCATGCAAGAGGCAACTGATTGATGTATTTCTCACACGTTGGATATTTCTCTCTTTCTTTCTCCTTCCTTTCCCCTCTCTCTAAAAAATAAATAAATAAAATCTTAAAAAAAAACAAAACCCACAATGGATGGTACACGTTCCTCAGCAACTCAAAACAATTCCAGAATGAGTTTAGGCACATTGCCTAGGGACTTCTGAATAAGGTCAGAGCTAACCACTCTCAAGAAAGTAGCCAAGGTTTGGTTTGCTACTGCTTTGGTTAATAAGATTTTACCTGTGCCAGGTGGATCATAGAGAAAGCCCTCTTACGGGGCTTTATACCCATCTCTCTATAATATTCAGTATGTATAAGAGGAAGTTCCAGATTCCTTAATTTCCTGGGTTTTGTTGTCCAACACCTCAGTGTCAGCATAGGTCTGCTATGGTGCCTTTTCCACCTTCATTATGGTGACCAAGGGATCCGTGTCACCTGTCAGCAGTCCTATGATGGCATGAACCTTGTGGTTAAGCAGGACAGAGCAGCCCAGTTTCAGTAGATCCTTGTCTACCAATGAAAGAAGCTGCCCTGGCTGGTATAGCCCAGTGGATTGAGCCCAGGCCTAAGAACCAAAGGATCGCCGGTTTAATTCCCAGTCAGGGCACATGCCTGGGTTGCAGGCCAGGTCCCCAGTAGGAGACACATGAGAGGCAACCACACATTGATGTTTCTCTCCCACTCTTTCTCCCTCTCTTCCCTATTCTCTAAAAATAAATAAAATATTTAAAAAAAACAAATGAAAGAAGCTGATTTATTATTCTGAGGCCATCGATGTAGACACTGTGGCATGATTGTCATCAATGATCTCTTCCAAGGCTTTTACTGACATCAGGGTCCCCCTCAGATTTTCCTCCTCTTGCTTTTCTAAATGCTTCATTTGTTCCTGAGTTCTAATAGATTCTTCTTCCATGAGAAGATAGTATTTAATTCTAACTTCAGTAATTTCAACAGTACTGAATGTAAGGTGTCACCAGTGGCCATTTGCTGGCAGCATCTGCCATAACAAATCACTGACTGGGTGGCTTATAAACAACAGACGTTTAGTCTCTCCCAGTTTTGGAGGTGAGAAGTCCAAGATCAAGGTGTCGGCAAGGTTGGTTTCTTCTGAGGCCTGGTCCGTTTGTTTTCTCCCTCTTTTTCTCCATTCTAGTGGGTACAGGAGGTTTATATTTCTTTTTCTTGTCCTTGTCATCCTTCTTGCTATGTTCAGGACCACTGCCACCACTCTGACTTTGACCCATCTTGACTCAGCTGCTCAATCATGTTTTTTACTTTCAGTATTTCATGTTGCTTTGACATCTTGGGGCCTTGCTGATCTGGGACATACTATCCCTCACAAGGCTAGCTAATTCCTAGAGAGAACAAATGACTCTCCTGGGGGTGGGCTTTTCAAACAACCAATCCAAAGCTCACACTCCAACCACCAGCTTCAATCTGCGGCTTCTTTATCAGGCTCTCACACTCCGGGAGGCAATATGCTCCTGCCCTAAATCACCCCAGGGCTAGGTACCAGGCAACTAGGGACAGTACCTTTGCCCCAGAGCCTGCAAAAATATTCACACGAGCCAATTCCAAATATGCTTACCCTGCCATAAAGTCAATTAAAAGTATCCAATTTGAGAAGCCAAAAGAAAAAACAATGAAGAAAAATGACGGAACCTGATGCTCCTTTGGGATACTATCAAGTGTAAAGCACACATATAGTGGAAGTCCCAGGGGCTAAAGAGACAAAGAGAAAGACTATTTGAAAAAATAATGGCTGAAACTTCCCAAATAATAACAGTCATGTATCTGTACATCCAAGAAGCTCAAACTCCAAAAAGGGTAACTCAAAGACATCTACGTCAAGAAACATAGGCCCTGGCCACATAGCTCACTTGGTTAGAATGTCATCCTGAAGCCAAGGTTGCAGGTTCAATCCCCAGTCAGTCAGGGCACATTCAAGAATCAACTAATGAAATAAGTGGAACAACAAATCAATGTTTCTCTCTCTCTCTCTCTTTCATTCTCTCCCCCCTTTCCCTCTTTCCCTTCCTCTCTCTAAAATCAATAAAAAAAGAAGTATTATAATCAAATTGGAAAATAAGAACAAAGAGAATCTTGAAAGCAGCAAGAGAAAAGTGACTCATCACATACAAAGGATCTCCAACAAGATTAACAGCTGATTTTTCATCAGCTATCATGGAGGCCAGAAAACAGTGAATGATATTTAAAATGCTGAAAGAAAGAAAAAAAAAACACCTGTCAACCAAGAATTCTGTATCTGAGAAAACAGACCTTCAAAAATGAAGAAGTTTAGGTATTCCCACATAAACAAAAGTTAAGAGAGTTTGTGGCTAGTAGACCTGCCTTGCAAGAAATGCTAGAGGAGTCCTTCTCCTTTTAGGAGAAATGAAAGGACACAAGATAGCAACTCAAAGCCCTGTGAGGAAGTAAAGAACACTGGTAAA